>JAGDYQ010000184.1:71277-136294 GCA_021962125.1 Bulinus truncatus | reverse complement strand
GTATGAATAAATAAAAAAAAAAATAAAGAAAAGATGTATCGTTATAAAAAACATTTTTAACTAAAAACAATGAACAATGCTTTATATAAAATTTGACTTTTATTATGATTTTAACCAACTAGAATTTCTGTAATTAAGTATTATACACAGACATAAATAATGCATCCCAAATATATACAATATATATTTCAAACAAGTTTTTCTGACATTATTTATTATTGATACTTTTTTCCTAACAAAACAGTATAAGGAATTAAGGATTAAAAGAATTCAATCAGCAACAAATAAAATTTAAATGCTATAAATATTTTATTTACAACAAGATTTTAAGGAGACTAAATTAACTGGATAGCGACAAAAAAGCTAGAATCACTCTTAGATCTGAAGAATGATCAGGTTAGTTTAAAAACTTTAAAATGCAACTGCATATTTAGTATATGAAGAAAAACTGATTTATACTGTAATTGTAAAATTTGCTACATTGTTTTTTTTTTAACTTTTATGATGAAAGATTTCATCTTCTCTGATTAAATTTGTATCATCAAATGTAATTTTACTTAGATATAAATATTTTTAATATTTTGATTTTCTTATTATATTTTGAAAGACAAAATTTTCTAAACTAATTTTTTTTTTAATTAATGCAAAATCTTTGTGAAGACTAAGTACATGTAAATAGTATACTGAGCTTTCTAAAACTATTTCTACTAAATTTTGTTTTTGTGAAGTCAAAGCTGAAGTAAATTGAGGTAAATTATGTTAATGAGCATAAAACTCTCACATCAACTATGAAGTTCTTTATTCACTTGATAAATAAAACTATTTCTCCCTATGAAAATAAAATTCATTCATCAATTGAGAACCTGAGATTTCAGAGTCTCTTCAGATTAATTCATAACAGCTTTTTTTATGACAAAGTATTTAGAATATCATGAAAAAAGTCACAGACTAACAGGTGAATCATTTGTAACTGGAGCTGAAGAATTCTGTGTTTCGTTATAGTCACAAATTACTCTATTGGCCTGGCGCAAATACTGTTGCTGCTTGTAGTAAATTTTCATGACACCTTTGATGGCCACAAAGGCAAATCCACCCTGAATCAAACAGAAGTTTGTGTGCCGCAATTAAATTATCTATGAAGGTTTTTAATTTGAAATTATGGAAATTTATTATAAAATAATATTTTTCTCTTGCACTTAAATTGTTCTTGTACCTTATTTTGTAATCAGACATAAACATAGCCCTCTCAAATAATAAGTGTAAAATTAATCATAAATATCTTTAATCAATTAAGTGCTAAGACATAAGAAGTATCATAATGTAGACTATTACCAAAAGAGTTCTCTGAAAATTGGACTGGACAAGACCGAACATGAGCTTGCCTACAATAGTGGCAATAGTTGGCATAATGAGGGCTCCACATAAGACACGAGTGGCAGAGATTGGGTCTGTTAATGTCATAGTATCTGCTGGTACCCTGGATAGCCGTGAATGTTCTAAAAAAAAGAAGTTTAATAAAAAAAACTTCAATTTATAGCAAAAAATATTTAGAAATTCTACTAGCATATTTATTCATCTGCCTTTTGTAGCGATAACAGAAAGTTCAATTTTCTAAGAAGATGATGCACCTTCATACTTTTTTCTATCTAAAACATACTACACTGTATCAATATAGTCAAGTTAATGAAAACCCATAAAATAAAAAAATTATTTAAATAAGTGTCCAACATGTATCAAAAGTTTAAAATATCAACATTTACTGAATAATAACTGGTGCAGCTTGCTTTACTACATGCTGACATGAAAACTTAAATGTCAACATTAACCATGAAAGGATGAGATATTTATCTCTAAGATTCTAAAATCCATTAATGGTTTTTGTAAATCCCTTCTTTCATACCCACCATCGCAAGGACTATCAGAAAAGAAACTATACCCATCCAGTCTCTTGCATATGCAGATGATATAACATTAATAGGAAAAAAGAAATTTAAAAAAAAGCATTTGTAGACCTAGAAATAGCAACACAAAAAGGACGCTTAGCAGTCAATGAATCTTAACACACAATACATGCACATGCAAGGAAATGAAAATGGAGGAAAAAAACGAACATTCAAAATCAGAAATAGAACTTTTTAAAGTTTTGAGAACTTTATTAGTCACACATGGGATCAATCATCAATAAAATTAAAAAATGATAGAGATCTAACACAGACTAACAAGAGGAAACAGGGTATATTACACATAACATAAATCTTTAAAAACCAACAGATCTCCAGAAATTAAAAAAAAAAATACAAGATTATGACCAGCCGTAACATAAGGTAGTGAAACGTAACATAAGGTAGTGAAACAAGGGCATCAGTAAGCATGCAAAAAATATGATTATCACTTGGTGAAAGAAAAATATTTCAGAAAATATATGGGCCAGTAAAGGACAACAAATGGAGGAGTAGGAAAAGCTCAAAATTGTTTAAGTTTTATGAGGAACCTAACGTAACAGCAGAAATAAAAATTAATAGATCGAGGTGGGTTAGACACAGAGAACAAAAAGAAAAAACAGGCACTTAGGTAATGTACGATTTCCTTTAAGAAATTATCTAATTATCTATATCAGGGCTATAAATAATATTACTCATATTGTACGAGATTTTTTTTCCATTCCAAGATAAATAAAAACAATACATTTTTTAAAAGTAATTTTAAATTGATTGTGCTACTAAAAAAAACCAAAAGATAAAATGGGTTGTGTGCAGTATGAAAGCTACACTAGTTCTCTCATACTGCAATGTTTTCTTTGTTATACATCTTTCACATGTTGTATAGCTGAATTGAAAAATACTACAAGTATTATACTGCATATTTTACCTACCTCCATTAAAAATATTAGTAAAATGCTCTTATAATATGATTTTAATATGAGCGCCTTCTGGTGCATATGATTCTATAATAATTAAGTAAAAGGTAACTTACTTTTAAAAGATTTTATATAGTATTCTCTAAATGCAAGATTATTTTTATAAAGCCTAACTTAATTGCAGGAAACATATAAAGTCTTACACATTTAACAAAAGAACAAAAACATTATTTCTTATTTCTTCACAACTCTTTCCACTGCTTTTCAATAAAAGATTACACAAGATGGGTAAATGCTCAAGCCTGTTCTGAAGGTTATGCTCAAAGAACATAATTGACATATATGTTTAGAAAAACTGACAAATAGTTTTAGAAAAACTAACAGTTGGACAGGATGGATCAACTCTGTGGCAAAGTAACTTATTCCCCATTTTGTTCTAGATTTTTTCTTATAGATGCTGGATAGTAGGGAACTGAATGATCAAGAACTGCACAATCAAGAGTCAACTCTACTTGATTCTTTAAATCTTTTGAAGGGATAAATATTTATTTTTCTGCAGTTAATTACCCCCAAATCTTCATGAGCATAATTATAGTTTTACAATTTTGTATTAGTTTTCCAATAACAGAAAAAGATTTATTAAAAGAATCCCATTACTCCTGTTTCCAATACTATTATATGATGTTATTATTAAAGGCACACAAAAAAACCTGTAAAGAAAAAAAAATGTAATTTCTTAAAATATGTTTTTTTGTTAAGCAAGCTTACCATCTGGAAATAAATAATTAATTAGTGGTAATTTTGAAGAATGTTTGCGCCCACACTTTAAGCACATAATCTTCTAATCGAACCATCTTGCCCAAACCAAATATAAGAGGTATTGTAGGTAGACCTATCAACAGAAACAATGGGTCTGCTTGTTCCATTACGTTGAGTCCTTCCTTATGACCCAAAACCTATGGAGCAAAGAAAGCACACAGCAATGACAGAATGCAGTGCTTTATTGAGTTTAGAGCAACTTCCATTGAATTTTTCATATATAACTTTCTTTATTTCATTACAAAATATTGTTAAATTGATTAAGACAATGCTCTTTATAGGATTTTTAAAGAGGTATAAATGCTTATATCATTGCCTAAAGAAAGCGTAGCCACCCCTGTTCTAAGTTAATTTATATTTCATTTTAAAGGGTGTAAGAGAAACAAAGCAAAGATACAGTCACATCTAGCCACCCCTGTTCTAGTTAATTTATATTTTATTTTAAAGGGGTGTAAGAGAAACAAAGCAAAGATACAGTCACATCTACAGGCATAGAACATTCCAGAAAAATGCTCTTAATCAGAAGAACTCATATATCAAAGAAGATTTCCCAATAAGAAATAATTGTTTCCAAAGAACTAGAAATATCATTGTGCATTATAATAAATACTATTTTATATTTTCTCTAAACTTTAATTTAAAGTAATTGAATTCAATCACTATGTATGATGTCTTTAGCTATTACTAATGGGATCATTGTTGTCTGTTTGCTCACAGCAATCTTTCTTTTTAGAGTAACAAAAAACATGAAACACCCAGTGATGCTTATTTTTGCCATCTTTGTTAGGAATTTGAGGAAATGTGACATAGTGTTGTTATTAAACATATTCGCACCTCCCTAATTTCAATTGAAGTGAAATATTTTTATTTTGTTGTTGCAGTTATTACAGTCACAACAGTTAAGAAGACTTTAGTAAACAAAATATACTCACAAAGATTTTACCAATACAAAAGAATCATCAGAATGAGTGAGACTGAGCATGACTAGATAAGAACCATCAGTATTGATCACATAAACAGCAGAAAAAGTTAAAATATGTGATCCTCTTACAGTGAGACCGCACTCAAATATCTGATAAGAATTTATTAGAATTTGCTGATCTGGCAAATTATTTCTTACACTTCAAGAACAATTGTACTTAAAAATTTGGAATCTTACAAATCACAGAGGGTAGACTGTATATATTTATTTACAAGTTACAAGATTTCTGAATGCAGCTTTAAATTTCTAATAATCAGCATGAAACTTAATAAGCTGTAATTTATTTGGCTTAAAAAGGTCTCTTGTAATTTATACTCACCTGCATGACTGTGACAGCCCCATAGGTGACCATTGTCCAATAAACAGTTCCAATGAAAAATCCCAATTGCAACAAAGGGACACATTTTAAAAATCACTTTATCAATTATATCCATAACATAACACAATGGGTCCTATAAAGAAATTATCAATAAAAAATGTTTCCTTTCATTAATCAATATAATTTGACATAGAATTTAAGTTAAAATGGAACAAAGTTAAAAGTACCATTAGCTAAAAATCAATCCTACAAGAATTAAAATAATTAAAATACTAGCTTACATAAACATACAGTAAACTATTCTACACTAAATATTTTTTTTAAAAATTCAATTTCTTATTCATTTTTAAATGAGAGTATAGTAAACTAGCAAAAAAAAAAGTAAGAGGCTAAAAGACAGAGAAGAAAATGTTTTTTAGTTATTATTGCATACCTAATTTGGGAAATATGATAAGGTATTCTGTGTTACACTGTGGACATGCAACTTTAACAGTGCTGTTGCCTTTTTGTTTTTCATCTACCCATCTTTGCAGGCATGTTTGATGAACCCATTTAGTGGTTCCTCTACAACGACAAGGGCGCACCCATGCAGCAGTCCGGTCATCTTCTTCAGTTGCAAAACAGACCCAACATGATCGCCTATATAAATATCACATTAATTTTTTTCCATTTTTGACTAATTAAAATTTATTTTAAACATACACTGTTATAAACCCAATTCAAATGTTTGGAGTCAGAAAGAAAATGTGATGCTTTTTTACACCAGTAATATATAATAGTGGTCTGCAAACTTTCAAAACTCAATGAGCACTAAATTGGTGAGCTTTATGCCTGCCAACCACTACATTTTAAAGTCTCATGACTTTATTTCAATAGACCACAAAATTCACAAGTTCATTCCTGCAGACCAATAAATTTACCATTTTTATTTCAGTTAATCACTTTTATACATGTGGGTGATTATAAGCGTGTCTTTTCACCAATGAAGACTTAAGCTTTTAAGCACATTATTGTTTTTGTTACATTTTCCTCTGCGGATAAGTACAATATTTTTATTTTATAATATTTAAAATAATATTTTACATAGATACCAAAAATATGTAATATCTTTCTTAATTTAACTTAGTCATATAAACTAATTACAGCCGATTTTAATATTGCACACTTCTTCTCCGAAATAAACTGAACATAAAATCTTTTGATTTTAAAGCAGTGAACATGGCTGAGAATGGAAATTAGTTCAGGATTTAGCTACCAGAGAATGGAGATCAGTTTTACACCTTAATTATCTGTGGAGATACTTGACTGTCAACCTGAGAGTCCTGGGTTCGATCTTCAGTGAGAACCATGGAAATTTTTCCAGGTGAAATGTGTTTCAAAGTCATCCCACAAGTTCACCCAGCTTTAAATGGGTACCTGACTTTAAGTTGGGGAAGTAAAGGCGGATGGGCATTGTGCTAACCACACAATCCCTTCATATGCCGAGGTTATAGAAACAGATGAATTCTACACTTCATCTGCCCTGATGGCCCTTTAGGGCTAAGGGAACTTTACTTACTTACTTAAATTTACTAGAGTAACCAATATTATGAAGTACAAAAAAAGAATATTACTTAAAGTGTATTTTAACCATTTTACTTGGGCATTTCATCATTATTGTGTAATTGTTAACAAAGCTTCGATTTGTTCATTTACGTCTTTGGCTTTTTTTTTTACATTTTTTTTCTTCTTATTTTGCTTTTTTAACGTATGAAAATGAATTTAAATAAGGGCAGTCTTTCATTTAATTCTAATTAAAAGTATTCAACATTTTCTACATTAAAAAATACTTAAAGTTAATCTCTAAAGAAGGAGTGTCTAACTTTTTTAGTTTAACTGGCAGCATTTGAAGAAGTTATTCTGAGACTTTATAAAAAATAAAGATGCTTAAAAATAATTTAAGATAAACTTTTCAGTTAAGATTCTTCAATGGGCAAAATTGAAACCTGTCCTAAGCTGCATGAGAGCCTGTGAGCTGCTGTTTTAACACCCCTTTTCTTAAACATACTAAATTACATATTAAGTTGAAATATAACATCTCAAAATAGGTCAGTATTTTTTTAAATATCAAATATTCTTGTATTGCCAAATACTGTCAAAAAAAACAAATAAAATCAAGAAAAAAAACTACAATCGACAACATATTACCTATCTTCGTCTTGCTGCAAGCGACTCTGGGACATTTCTGAATTGTTAATGTGTAGCCCAAGACATTGGAAGAGGCAACTGAAAATTGATCATGTACATAATATAAACGTCAATGAAAATTATATAACATAAGAAATATGACTATTATTATTATCGCAAGTAGAAATTCTAAGCTGGGATAGTGTAAAAAATGTTGAATTTAAACAAAAACAAATGTGACATGAAGGGATAGAGATCTAAATATTAAAATTACAAGAGAATAGGAGGAGCCAGTGCAACCTGAAAGGAACAGTATTCAAAGATATAGAATCCTTTTGCTAAAAGTACCAAAAAAAAAGGGTTAAAATTTTCAGAAGCATTTTTTTCTTGAACTAATCTAAATCAGTGTCAAAAAACTAATTATATTAATATGTTCATTTTGGCAGTCTTTGCTGTAATTGAATAAGATTCCATTTATTTTTTCACTATTCTTAGGTACTTCAGTGAACATTTTTTCAAATACAAAAATCATGGAAAAGATTGGTATATAACCTAAGATCTCAATGAAACATTTACAAAACGGCAAAGACAAGATTATTTATCTATTTCGATTAGAAGCGAAGCTATGTCAGGCTATGACATTTTTAGTGTAAGGAAAACATGTTAAAAAATTGTCAAAATTTGTGACAGAAATATTAAATTTTGACACTAAAGACCTGATACTTTTAAACCGCTGAGGTTTGAGTATGTTAAGATATGTATGTATTATTTAACCAATACAAAAAGTATTTAATTGTTTTCAATCATTTCAGAGATAACAAAGTCAAAAGAAGTCAATCCTACAGAAAGTTACATGTTGACAGCTAAAGAGTTATGCTGATTGTGATAGTGATGATAGCAGTTGATAGTAGCTCATTACTGAATCAGTGAATGATTAGTAGAAAGTAGGCTAATCAATGTTAAAGTGTAATTACTAATTAGCATTCAATAGACAGGTTAACAGCAATATTATGCTATAAAAACAACAACTCTAAGTTATCAAAACCCTTTTTTAGCAAAAGATCTTAAAAAATAACTAATGAGGCTGTGCTGCTATTTAATTATTAAAATAATTTGCCCTAGGCCTAACACTAAGTACCAAGTGACAAAGTGAAAAAAGAAACACAATTATTTAATTTAATTTATTGTCTTTCTTATTTCTAGCTTGTGACTTTCTTCGAAAATATCTTAACTATATATTTATTTCTGGACATATTTTTTATTCTGTAATATGCTAGAATTTTTTTTTTTAAATACATACAGTTTATGCCATTAACTTTAAGAATTCTTTAACAAAGCTGTTTCATAATATTATTGGCTTTTTAAGAGACAAAAGATGAGCGACTATGTTTGATGTCCTAGTCGGTTGCGTAAATCTTTTTAGTTAGCCAGGATCAGGATGCCACCACTCTTTTAGTTTTGACTTTAATCAATAATCATCAAAACAAAACATTTTTTTTTATTTTACCAACCAGCCCTACTGTGCCATGTGCATTTATTTAATTTTCTTAAAATAAATATTAATTAAGTTTTTTTTTTATTATTTTGTACGTTGCTTTTATTTCTACACACCGCTCACTTTTACAATATTTAATCGCCTACATTGTCAACGACCAACATTGGATCAAGGACAACAATGATTCTCAAAGTGTAGCAACGGCATATCCGTTTTTTTTTGGGGGGGGGGGGGAGAGGGGGGGGGGTCGTTCATTTATTACGTCAACAAATTTTAGCACTTTAACGTACAGTGGTACACAACCTCTTCCCCAGCAAAAAAAAAGTGTCAAACGTTTGATACCCAAACACACACACTTAAATTTACATCAAAATTGCCCCCACCCTCCCTATTCCCCCCAAAAAATACTAATTTAAAGAAACTAGAATTCCTTCCTTCTTCCTGTTATATATCAACTTTTTTTAGACCATCGACATCATTTTAAATGATCTTCATATTTTATTCAGCTTTACTTTGAGTGAAAAGTAACAAAATAATAACTGAATAGTACTAGTAAATTTAAAAAAAGCTATCCTTACAAGTAATCAGAAGCCCGGTACCCGGACAGTTTGCTAGGCATGCGTGAAGAGATGAAATTTGCGACAGTTGTTTAAGCACCAAGATAAAAAAAAAATAATTTGATAATTTGAGCTTCTCGTGTCAAACTTACCCATTATTTTCTTTGTCACATTAGCACAGTGTTTTTCAACCTTTTTTATTCGGGGGAACCCTTTGGTGTCGTCAGATTTCTGGCGGAACCTGTATACCCCTTTATGTCCGTAATGGCCCTAAATTTTTGCTATTTAAATTTTTTTTAATTCAATCGCGGAACCCCTGGCTGGCCCTTCGGAACCCCGGTTGAAAAACACTGCATTAGCATATTACTTTACCATAGGCGCCTTCAGGGTCACAAGTCCAATTGTTCATATATAAAAATAAAACGTCAGTATCTTTACTGTTGTCCGAAATCCTATTTGTTTTACTATTCTAAGCATATCCCAGTTTCCGATAGAACATGTGTTTGTATTTTACCCCCTCCTCTTATCGACGCTAAAATTGGTCATACTTTAACGCCATTCATATTAATGTGAAGAATATATGCCCATAAATATAAAAAAAAAAACAACAAACAAACTTGGAAATAAAAACAGAGTTTGTAAAACGTACCGTTTTAAAGAAATATTTGTATTTTATTTTTGCAGATGACAGATGGATGGCAGGTAATTTTTTTTATCAGTTTACATTTGAAAAGCTCCTCTCACATGAAGTTATATACACACTGATAGTGATAGATCATTGCAGGATCAGTGAGAGTGTTGGCATAGATTTTAGGAAGCCCCATTCAGCAATGAACTTCAAAGCATCAGAACTGTACACTCTTTGGCGTTGTCAAGATCAATATATGTTGCCTTCAGTTGTCTTCTGAGGCTTCGTATCTCTTAAAAGCTCAACTTCAGATAACTCATCATAGAAAAATGAGAGCAATCAACATCTGGTCAGTGTGTGATATGTCAGGTGTGCTGTCAAACAAAATTCCAAAATACTTTTCAGCCTTTATATCCCTTTAGGACCTCCTTTAAATGATGTGCCGGCCCGTAGCCAGGTCAAGATCAGCAGGGGGGGGGGGGCACCAATACCCAGCAAAGGTGTCACCTTTACTTTTTCTTTTTTTTTCCTCTTTTCTTCTTTTTTCAGCGGGGGGGGGCACTCCACACCTAGCGGGGGGTACGGTCCCCCAGTGCCCCCCCTGGCTACGGGGCTGTGTGCCGGGACATTTATAAACTCATTTTGAGTTACATGTGCTATAGAAGATATGGATGCCTTTATTGTTCATGTAGATTTTCCTCTTCAATCTCATTAGGTGCTCTTTTATTCCCTCATCTGGGTTCAAACCTTGTATATATATTAGACAATTTTATTTTGATAACTCTGTTAGAATGTACTAAAAATAGATCACTTGAGTACAGTAAATGTGTATTTATTTTTATACTTTTCCGAAACTTTATATTTATTTTGGTGTATTGTTACTTATTTTTTTAACTGGTTTTATAGAGATGTTTAGGACCACGTACCAACCGAACACGCACCGGAAGCATTATCCATTAAGCCAGTGGTGGGCACACTTTTGTGAGACGCGGGCCACACTGTGCTCGTAAATATGACCGGCGGGCAGGCCCGTAGCCAGGTCAAAGTAAGCAGGGAGGCACCAATACCCAGCAAGGGGGCACCTTTACTTTTTCTTTATTTTTTCCTCTTTTTCTTCTTTTTTAAGAGGGGGGGCACTCCACACCTTGGCTACGGGGCTGCCGGCGGGCCAGACCAAGAGCATATATGGATGGAGCATTGACATAAAAAAATATAATTAAACGTCGTAACAAATATAGAGATAGTTCCGTGCTTCACTCTGAAACGAGTGGCGTGCCGGAATAAACACTCTGGCGGGCCGGATCTTGCCCGCGGGCCGTAGTTTGCCCACGGTTCATTATTGTCATTGTTTGTGATGAAAACTAACACCTATATAATCATACTAGCCTACAAAGGAGCACTTTAAGAGTGAGATGCTTAACCCCTTCACATATCGTATATCAGTGTTTTGGGGGCCCTAGGCAATGGTAGTTGTGGACGCCTTCTGCCATACATAAAGCATTCACATCGTCCTACTGTATAAGCTGTACATTATAATTTCATGGTTTCTACTTTTGAATTAAAAATCTCATTGCGTAATTTCAACATTGCAGTATTGATACATAACGGTGTACCCGAGAGAGTCGACTGCTTTACGCCTGACATCATGGCAGTGCTTTATTGCTTTATTGTTGAATGACTTAACAGCTTGCGACAAGCAAGTTAGTTTTCTTCGCATTCACGACTTGTAACTTTGAGCAGGAAAAAAAAAATAGCAGAAGATGACTCCCTTCTGGTATTAATTTTTTTTTGTTATTGACTAAATTCAACATAGTTTTTTTTTTCGTTGAAAAGCAACCAACACTTTATTCGTTTCTTTAAGCTTACGTTTAGTGGCACCAGAGTTATAGATCGTTTCATAATTAAAACATGCCTTTTACTGATAGTAATGTTTTTTTTTAGATTTAATAATCTTATTACACTTATTACGTGTGTCTATGTTTAGTGAAATGTCTTTACTTTATAAATTTTAAGTTCAGACAAGCTAAACAATTAGATTTTTTTACAAAAAAATTCAAGTGGACATTTTCGTAATTGTCTGCTATACCATCTATATAAATTAAAACTAACTAATATTAATATTGTATGTTAAACGATTATTTTAACTCATTTTATTGAATGAAATAACAGTTATATATAAATACATTATTTTTTTATTACACCGATCTCACTATTCCTATAATTTACAATCAGCGTCACATGATAATGATATTTTGCTCTAATTCTAATTAAATAGCCGGTATTAACTATTACAAAGACTTAGAAAAAACAGATTGGATATTCCTCTAGCAAATGTATACATGCAGAGTATTATAGAGTAATGTAGACATAGATATATGCATGTAGATAGCAATTCTAATTTGGTCTAAATTTTTAAAAAGCCTTGTTGCGTCTAGGTGAAAGGAAATATATTTTAACTTATTAGTGCATTTTTATATTAAAAATATATAAAAAAAAATACTTTATATGAGTGTGTGTAATTATATGATTCAACCCACAGAATATAAATTATGTGCTTCAATCAGTAATCAAGCATCTGTGTGTGTGTGTAAAAGCGAAAGTGTGAAATACGCTATTGGTTGAAATCTAGTTCATGCCATTAGTAATACATTATCAATAAATATCAATTCATGTACTTTTAACATCTGTTAAAGATAAATGTTATTTTTATGTTACAATAAATATAAATAATATATATACATTTTATAGAGTTTTGTAGTAAACATAAAAGAAAGGTTGCTTTATAAACATATTTTAATAATATTTAATGAACAGCTGATCCCTTTAAATTAATGTGCTCACATTTGGAACACAAGCCAGTGGATACGAGAGTATCTGAGTCGGAACCACTGTTTCCCATCGAGCAGCATCAGTAACAGCAGACGTGGCGAAGTTGTGTTGTGGTGTCATTCGTTGTTGATTTCTTGTGACTTCAGAGTTGTATTGTTTTTTTTAACCGTTTATCTTAGAAGCGTAAATAGCCGTTGCTTTACTTTTCACATTTTATCGAAGAATAGCTAAACGTTGTAGAGCAAATTAAATTTTCATAGCGATTTATAATTTTACGAAACTGAAAGAAAAAACAACCGAAATCGCTCTGACGCAAAAAGAAGATGCAAGATGCCGCACTGTTTGAAAACTCCTCGACAAAACAACTGGCATCAAGCCAGTTTATTAGTACACCAATTTCTAATGGAAAATCAACAGACGTCTCGTCTAAAACATTAGAACTGGAGCAGACGAACGATAATATCGGTGACACTCATAAAAGTAATTTGATTTCAGCTATCCATATGGTAACAAATGATACAACTCAGTCAGTAATTACTCCACAGTCAACAGCACCTTCTATATGGTCTGCTGCTACTACCGTTTCGACAACTACTTCACTCGATGAAACCTTGGGTCATTGTGTAGCTTCAGTAAATAATACAAGCGGAGTTACTTTTCAGCAATTTTCACAAATTTCTATGAATTCATCAGGAATGTATAGTTCAGCTGCCTTTCCATCCAATCAAGCTGCATTATCAACACAGCATGGCCGAAGAGCTATTACTGGCCACAGCAATGTTTGTAATATACCAAGACCACAAAATAATTTAATGGTTAATACTTGCAGCAATCCTAAAATTTTACCCAATTGGAATAGTTCTCACCAACCATCCTGGTCTAATCAAACTCCACCAGCATCACTTTATCCTCCATGGAATATACAACAGCGTAGATCCGTGCCAAATATGAGTGCTCTGGCCCCAGTTGCTGCTAAAAAGCAGACAATACAACAGCAGTTACAACAGTCATCATATATTGTTCCATGTAAATTTAGGCGAAGCACATCATTTCCTGGTCAAATCCAAGCATCAGTAGGCATTAAGAGTCCTTACGATTTTACAACTTTTGACGATGTAATGACTTATCAGGTGAAATAAATTTTATTTCAATAAAATACTTCGATTCAGTCAAGCCATTACCTTACTAATTCTCTTTTTTATTCATGCCATCAAGTCTGCAATTACATTCAATATTTATATATCTTTTAGACCATACTTTTCTGCTGCCAGGTTTGAAACTTTTGTGTCCAATTATTTTTTTCAAAGACCTTATGTTCTCAAAACTACTTTCTTCCCTTGCATGAGTCTATTCAAAATTTCTGCATTTTATTCTAGCGAGTCTATGAAAAAGGTCTATCCAAAAAAAATTATTTGGCTGATTGAGGGGACTGGTTTAAAATTTTGCTTGAATATAAGTTTCTTCAGACATGAATGATTTGGGAATAAATGTTCTTTTCTGTATATATATATATATATATATATATATATATATATATATACACAATAGGATTCATTCTATAATCTTATTACTCAAGGTTTATATTTTAAATTTTTTTTTTTTTAATTTTTTGGGCACCAACATACCACTTTTACTTTTTATTTTTAAAATAGTAAATTCCTTCCTTATGAGTCTCATAATAGAATTGTTTTTGGTCTAACAAGTTTAAATCGTTGTAGATGTATTTATATTTAGATGAATAGATCACTTTTTTGTTGAGGTTTAATGATGGATGGGATGATTTAACAGAATCAGTGATTGAAAATATCACAACTTATTTATGTCCAGAATGGAATAAAGCACCATATGTTGCCAAAAAACTGAATATAGTCAGGTCTCAAACGTATGCAGATTTTTTTAATGAGAATTTAGATTTATGTGATTTGTGACTAGTACATTTTTTTTTCTATTGCATTTTTATTATCCTTAAATAACAGGTCAATTGAAAAGAATGCAGCACACATTGTGAATGTCTCTGTTTTTTGCAGTGAACACAAAATGAATGGACTGCTAGTCTCTTCCGAAAATAATTGTCACTTGAATAGTCTAAACAAATTAATTTTTTTGCATACTGAAAAAAATCCCAAATTTTTTATATACTCATCCACAGAAGACAACATATTTCTACTGATGTAATTTTTTGTTCAGAATGTTTTTTTTTTCAATGAAAGGAATTTCACATGAATACAGAAAATATTATATGTTTTAAAATCAAATTTTGAAGTAGAAATGTCTGATAGCTTATTTTATGTCAAATTAAATATATATTTTTTAAAGTTATGCTCTTCTAGAAAATGTTGGAATCTTCCCCCTTTTTTAACTTTTGGAAAAAAATCATTGACTTTTTATACAAATATAATTTATGCTGCTTTTTTTGGAACATATCCCCCCTGCATAATATTAGACCTGAATGTACTTCAGTTTAATTTTTTGCCATTCCACCTTACTAGTAAGTATGTTTAAAATTTTTATTCAAAAAGAAAATATCTTTCAGAATTCCTCAAGTCAGTTTGATTCCATGAAATTTCCAGCTATAGAAAATCAGCTTCTTGACATCATGAAACATTCTTCATTAGAAGGCATGCAAATGAGAAGTGATACTCTCAAAGGTGAAATGAAATTAATTGTATACTATACATGATTTATGAAAATGCTATTTTTTTAATATAAATTATTTTGCAAGTTTAATACATTATTTTTAAAAGAATACCACAGAAAATGTAAACTTTTAGGATAATTTGAAAAAACATAGCATGTCATCATTGAACATCTCTGAATACTTAGAAGCAGAGTAGTGCTATCCTGTGGGCCTAGTGGGTGTAAAACACTCATAGATGGCAACAACTATCTATAAACACTACAGAAATTCAAAGCATTGCCAAACATAAAATTAGTTCTTTAACAATGATAGCCAAAAGGCACCTCATAGTAGAGTTTAGTATGGCTCAATTTTATGGCTATTTTAATACTTAATTCTAATTAATTTTACCATGGTGTGGCTCTTTATAATATTTAATATGTGAAGACCATTTAAGCAAAGTTGATTAATTTCATAGCATTGACATACATTATATTTGTGGTCAGGCCTATGATAAGAATTAAACAAATAGAAAAATGAATAGCTTGCTTAAGCTGATGCAAGAGTTGTACACTTTAGTTGCCTTGAGGCTGAGTGACTGGTTGTGTTATTATTTACAACAATTGCCGTTCCCTGACATATTATAGTAGAGAGAACATTCAGGAACATGAGCACCTGGCTGGCTTCTGAGGTTGTTACAGTTTTTCTGAGTATAATAAAATCATGTGTGAAACAATATACAAATCTCTTCTGGGCTTGAGAATCATCTTCAAACTAACACATGAGAGGCTGCCCATATCTTGGTAAATAAAATGCAAGTGCCTAGCCTGAAAATTAATTATTGGATTACACTATTTACTTTTACAAGAGACCAGCATGGAAGTGACAGACAATTATTTCACTAACCTGCAGCATGCAGAGTTAATGACCAAGAAAAGTTTCACTCTAGGTAGGCTATTTGGAATAGTAAATAGAAAAACAAGTTATTTGTACCTAAAGATTTCCAGAAAGAGAAGGCTTTGCCCCTCAACGAATCAATGTTTTTGTTCAGTCCAGATACATTTCTCAACTGCTTAATTTCTTTACCAATTTGTTGGCAGTAATTGCACAATCATCTTGACAAAGAAAAGTGAAACAGAATGCAAGAAACTAGAGATTGTTTTATACCACAACAAAACTAAAGGATGTGACAATATAGACCTAATGATAGTCCTAATGACGTAGATGTTTGCAGCGAAACTAAAAGGTGACCCTAGGTTATATTATTCAACATGGTCAACTTGGAATCATTGGCAACTAGAATGGTACCTCAGTATTCAAAACTAAATATTCAACCAACTCACTGTCTCATGGAGTCAGTAGACAACTCCTGCAGAGAGTGAAAGAACCATTGGTGTCTTTCATACTTCAGTAAAACTGCTGAAAAGATGCATAATGTGAAACAAACAAATATACATCAAATCTTAATGCAGCAAGCGTAGTAGACATATTAGCACAGAAAATTGTTCTTTCACATCAAACTGTGCATGCTGATATGCAAAGCCCGCTGTGCTGCAGTTCTCATGTGCATACTACATGTAACTATTCTACTTTGAAATGGTAACCATTCTACTTTTTGGTAACTATTCTACTTTTAAATATAGAATGCATTTTAATATTTTTGATATCCCAATGCCTTCAGATCATTAATGTATTGTTAAAAGTTTCAATCTTATTTAATGGATGACACAAAAGAGTTTTTAATGAACAAAAAATGTTTCAAAGTTAGTTTAGTCGTAGTTTTTCTAGTTGAAAAAGTGTACGGGTGTGTTACACCCAGTTGCCAGGGACAGTAGAAAAAATATTCAACACCCCCCCCCCACACACACAAAAAAGTTACTATGGCATGTTTTATAAATTTTAATCCTTCAATGTTTTCATTTCAACCATGTTATAGATGGTTAAAAAATTGTAAAAATATTCAAAAGGAGACATGAGATATCAACAATAATAGATGGTCTCCGGGTGCATTCCACCCAGTCGAGGTGAAAAGGGTTAAAAAAAGATAACATCAATTCTTTTGTTTTTATGAATGTTGTATTTTTGTTGAAAACAATGCAACTAATGTTTCACATGAAGCGATGGATTTTTATTTGTTAATATTGAAAGCTACATGCCCATCACACTTTCATTCACAACTAAAAAGACATTTACTTTTTTTTTGCTTTTTTTTTATGTTATAGGATATCAGTGATTTTATGTGGTTTATATTTTTCGGTACTATTACATAGAAATAAAATTCAATCTTCTATTTCCTGTGGGGGGGGGGAGACGTTCCATGGCAGAAAGTGATATGCAATTTTTTTCATCCTCTTTTTTTGTCAACAGAGAGTAATCACTCTTAACTTCAGTTAACGGATTTTTACTAGATATTACAATGCTTTTAAATATAGAATTAAAACCATTATTTTAGATATGGAATATAAAGTTTACATGTCCCCTAAAGCTTTGAAATTCTTAAAGATATTCAGTTGATGTACACCTATTGTAACTTTCAATATTAGTTGATTCCATTAAAACTCCTTGCTTTTGATAAATATACCAGGAAGGATATTGCATACTGACCTAGATCAAGCCTGAATATTTCTATATACTGAATTTGTCATTCAGCACTGTAAACACTTACACCATCCACAGTGTATAATAACAAGTCATCATGTTGCTTGCAATTTAACTTGTAGTAGAGTGAATTTGAACTCATTGTAAAATTAAAAAATTGTAAAAATGTAAAATTCTTTATACATGTAAACTAACAAAGGAAAATCCTAGAGTTTTACTTTTTTTGTAGGTCTCCTGCACTAAGCTTAATTTAACTTGTGTGCTCAATGTCTTCGTTTTTACTATTAATTGTAAAGTAAAATTCCCTTAACCCTAACGGGCCATCGGGGCAGATGAAGTGTAGAATTCATCTGTTTCTATAACCTCTGCATATGAAGGGGTTGTGTGGTTAGCACAACGCCCAGCCGCCTTTACTTCCCCAACTTAAAGTCAGGTACCCATTTAAAGCTGGGTGGACTTGTGGGACGACTTTGAAACACATTTCACCTGGAAAAATTCCACATGGTTCTCATCGAGGATCGAACCCAGGACTCTCAGGTCGACAGTCGAGTATCTACACCACTCGGCCACCCATCCCACAACTATTAATTGACTAGATGAAAATGATGCAACACCAATTGGAGGCCTTTTCAAAAATTTCATCAACTTTGAGCTTTTATCTAATTTGATGCAGTTCAAATATGCATTAATTTTTAAATTTTTCTTTTGAGTATGTTTTTAAGTAAACCTCCACTAGTCAGAAAGGACAGTATCTAAGAATGTTGCAATTCCGTATCTGTTTTGCTGTTATATTATTCTTGGCTAAGCTACCACACCAGTCTAGATTTCTGCTACAGAGTTGGAAAAATGACAAATTTTGTGGCTTACACATTTTTTGCTGCAGGGCTAGATATTTTGCAAGGGTATACAAACCAAAATTGCTGTTTCAATTCGAATAGAAAAATGGTTTCAAATTAATATACAATCATAAAAGCAATACAGAAGACTTGGAGTGCGAAACATGTACTACATTGAATTTTAGTTGGAAACTATCTAATATACATTTTTGCAAGGAAAATAATAGCCTTTTTATATTGTTGATTAATGGACCAGTGGGGTATCCATGTAAGCTGGGGTAGAGGGTCCGGGGGCAGATGGAATGTATAAATAAACTGGATAAAGAGATCCCTAACAAATATTTAAATAATTAATGATTATTGGCATATTTTCAATCTCTTTAAAAAGGCAAAGTGCTACAGCAACTTTTGGCCGGTCACAGCTAATAAATAAATAAGATTACAAATATCTAGTATTTTAAAATTTTTGCCTTTAAAAATTTTTTTTAAATGAGTGACTTGAAAAGAAAAAACAGTACATGTTCTTTTAAAAAGTAGGGATTTTTACTTTTTTTTTAAGGTTTTCTTCTGTTACATATTTATATTTTCTGTTACATTTAGGAAAAATGCCATATGTTATTGAGGATTCCATTGACAATGGATCTTTAGATCAGACAGTACCAAATTTATCTGGAACACCGCGTTCTTCTCCCAGTTCACAAGGCTTGGATCGCATTGAAAGATTTTCTCGAAAAGTATTTGTTGGTGGTTTGCCTCCTGATATTGATGAAGGTATTTTGTTTAATTAACTCTCTCTATTTAAAAAAAAACTGATATGGAAAATAAAAAATATTTTTTTAAATCCTTGGAAAAGAAATTCTGTAAAATTACACTGGGCAACAAAAAAATATTTTTTGAAAACCGTCCTGGTTTTTCCAGTTGAATTAGAATAATTTTGATGCTCTGAGTCCGAAAATGACCTTGGTTTTGCTAAATCAGGTCAGGATTTTTTGCTACAGATATTAAAAAAAATCGTTTTTTATTTTGTAAAAATAAAAACAAAAAAAAACACATTTTTACGGATCATCAGCTGATCCCCTGAGGATTTTTTTCCATTTTACTCAAGAAATAAAAGTCAACGTATTCAAATTAATTCAGTTTGTATTTATCCACCAGATTTGATAAGCATAATTATCATAATATTAGTATAACAGTGAGCGTTACGTGAAACAAAAGTTCAGAGTTCAAGGCATAAAACGGCGTTTCTTCGATTCCCGTGTGTGAGCAGCTGCTGGGTTGTCTCTTCAGCGACCAGCAGTAGTCTGCCAGCATGACTGCATCCCACCTCCTCTGGTACCTTTCCTCCATTGGGCGGATGTCCTGATGGAACCTTTCTCCCTGCTCATTGCTCATCGCCCCAAGGTTTTCAGGAAACTTCATGTGTGAGAACAGGAAGTGCATCTTTATACTCATCAAACACCCGAGTTTTTGGAAGTCCTCTTTCATGCTGCTGATGAGTCTGGTGTGGTTTGCTGCCTTCATGTTCACCACCTGCACAAACGATTTCCAGGCGGCGCACTCAAGCGTGTTCATGGAGTTTTGGAACTCTGTCCTTTATGAGCTGCCGTATCTGTGGGCCGTCGAAAATGCCGGCCTTCAGCTCCTCAGTGGTCAGTTGAGGAAATGCTCGGCACATGTAGTTGAAGCACCTCCCATCCATGTCTAGAGCGCGCATAAACTGTTTCATTAACCCAAGCTTCATGTGTGTCAACAAGAGGTTCGTTTATGATGTTTCTCGCCCCAGGTACTAACTGCTTTCGCGCCAGCCACTCTTTACATAGTGCTGGGCTCTGTCGCGACTGTCCCACATACATATAGAGCATGGGTACTTCGTGAACCCAGACTGCTGACCAAGTAGAAAGTTCACCATCTTCAAGTCGACGCAGATGATCCATTGGTGCTGCTCATATTGGATTTTGTCGAGCACATACTTCACTGCTTCATATTTCTCTTCAAGAGTTGTGGAGTGCGCAAGAGGGATTGAGGCGAACTGGCTCCCATTGTGGAGAAGTACACATTTCAAAGAGCACTTGCAGCTGTCAATGAAGAGTCGCCAATCTCTTGTATCGTATTGAGGACTGCCGAGTTTATCAAGAAGACTGGCGGCATCTCGGCAGTACACAAGGTCTTCCTGGCAGAAGTAGCCCATGTAGTCCTCATGCCTTCTACGGAAGAAAGGTATATGCGCGTCCTTGCCAAGTAGATTTTTCTCTTTGAGTCTGGAGGCCAACAGCTGAGATGAATTATTCGACAAGCTGAGATCCCGAACCAGATCATTAAGCTCACAATTGTGAGAATGGCTGCGGACCATCTTGTGATTCATGCTCCTCTTCTGTATCTCCTCCCTCGTCTAAAGTGATGGCCTCATTGTCGCTGTCAGGAAGATCTCTGAACGCTGGTACAGGAATTTCTTCACAGTGAGCAGCTGGACGACAGGCAGCTGGAAGGTCGGGGTACTGGAGGCTGTGCCCAATCAAGTGCTGATGCATTAAATAATCAAGTGAAAATCCAGATTGATGATTTATAAATAAAATATAATTATCTCTGTTTTTGTAATTGTGATTATTTTGCTGCTAATTTTTATGCAGCTAATTTAGAGAAATGATTGAACTCAAAACCCCTGGTATTAGAATATGTATAGCTCGTCAGGTAGGTCTATGGCTGTATCTCAAGAAGTTGACCTAAGCGAGCAAAATCAATGTGATATTCGGGCTCAGAACACCAAAATTAGTCTAAATCAGTTGAAAAACCCCTGACGATTTTTTTGGCTGTTGCCCAGTTTTATCATCAAACCAAAGTAAAGCAATTTTCTGTACACATTGCAAAACTCTCTTTTTTAAACCAAAAGAACATTTTAAAAAAGCTGAAAGGATGCTTAGCCAGACTGGAAACAATTAGATTTCCATTTTTTCTTTTTTGTGAGATATCATTTGGTGTTAAAAATAGGTTGATGTTTGTTTATCCTTAAAACTTGCAATGTCGGTCATCAGCATTTCTAGTTAGAAAATAACAAAAGTATCATTATATTAATTTCATAACATGCTACATGCTTATAAAACAAAATAATTTAAACAAATTTTAAGCCTACTAAGGTTTGGTTCAACTAGCATATCAATTTTTTTTATAAAGTGGGACTTGTTAAGAGATATAAATTAGCCATCACTATGAGATATTGTTTTGTTACAAATGTCTAACTTATCCAAGCATTTACACAAGAAAGACATTGTTGGTTTTGGTTTTCCTTTTTTTTTTAACTTTTTACCTCTTTCTCCACTTTGTGGCATTTTAAATATACAGAGATACATTTTATTGTTATAATTAGTTGATAAATTAATAATATATTTTTTTAATTACTGAATATTATTTTTGGAAAATTTTATATTTTAGAAGAAATTACTACAGCATTCAGAAGATTTGGTGCACTTGTTGTTGATTGGCCTCATAAAGCAGAATCAAAGTCTTATTTTCCACCTAAAGGTAATATTTTGATAATAATTTATTTTCTGACCCATAAATGCAATTCTATTCATACAAATTTGTTACAATTTTTATTAAGCTACCTGCATAGTTTTTTTTTTTTGGAAACTTTCTGGAGAAATATCCTTAGGTTTATAATTTGTTAAATATTAGTCTATTCGTTTGTCTTTAAATATTTTGTTGTGAATAATAATTCTTGCTTTTTTTTTTATTTTAGCCATCTTGAAAATTGAATAATCTGCTACTTAAAGCTATTAATTTTTTTTCTTTGATTGAAAAAGGCTACTGCTTTCTGATATTTCAAGATGAGTTGTCTGTACAGAGTCTTATTGAATCATGTTTAATGGATGATGATAAATTATACTGGTGTGTATCTAGTCCGACAATGAAGGATAAACCAGTAAGTGGTTAATCACATTGTTTTGTAGCTGTCATTTTCTTTTACTAGATATATAAAAATGATATTTATATTACTATGCAATTTTTTCTACCAGATTGATGTTCTTTTCTATTTATTTGATAGTGCTATTGAACAAGTATTTTCCATTTTTCATAACTTTCTCATACGGGTAACACTGAATTTTTGTCTTTCTATTGGTTTTGTTTATCCATGTTCTTTTTACTTCATAATTTAGCTGATTACTGTGATGCTCTTGCAAAGAGTTATTGTTTTGAGCCATTGTTACTTATACTAGAACTAGGTTAAATGAATTCTTTCTCAGTTCTGTCCAGATACAATACAACAATAGGAAAATTTTTAAGAATCCTCTATCTCAAAATATAGAAGTTTATAAAATAAAAGTTTTTTTTACTACAACGACCTTCACTTCCCTTGGCTTCTGTAACAGACTTTCTTCTTTTTTTTTCATGTGCATTTTCACCAGCCCATAAATAATCTGAATTGTACGGATGGTCGAGTAGATACTCGACTATCAACCTGAGAGTCCTGGGTTCGATCCTTGGTGGAACTCATGGAATTTTTTCCAGGTGTAATTCAGTATAAAGTCGTCCCACAAGTCCACCCAGCTTTAAATGGGTACCTAACTGAAGTTGGGGAAGTAAAGGCGGCTGGGCATTGTGCTAACCACACAATCCTTTCATATGTTGAGGTTATAGAAACAGAGGAATTCTACGCTTCATCTGCCCCGATGGCTAAGGGAACTTTACTTTTTTATAAATATTCTGAATATTCTTAATGATCTGAGCTCTTTTGACCTATACATTTATTAAGTCTGATTTTTAGAGCATTTTCGAAAAAAAATGCTCTATTGTCCCCGTTTTGTCTGTCTGCCTGTCTGTCCGTCATCACCCTAGATCTCAACAACCGTAAGTCCTAGACCCATGATGTATATATCATTTTGTAGGTCTTGGCCTGCCAAGAAATGACTCTTCTCCATTTCGCGATCTGACCTCTGAGGGCCGTAAAAGGGGGCTTATAAAGTACCGTTTTTTACTATATAAGCTATATAAATAAAAGAGCGTCCTATATCTCAGCAACCATAAGTCCTAGACCCATGATGTATATATCATTTTGTAGGTCTTGGCCTGCCATGTGTACATCAAAAGTTCATTTCGCGATAGGACCTCTCAAGGCAGGGCTTCAGGGCTCCTAAGTGGCTTATAAATTATATACAGATTATAAGCTAAACAAAGGGGCGAAATCATTATTTATTTTTGTAACAGTTATTCAACATGACTTACTTCCCTTACTTTTTATAAAACCCATAATCAATGACAACTTTGCAGCACAGCTCAAACAACCAAAAGTCATCATTTGTTGGGACTTCAATCAAGATTTCAAAGAGCCCGTTGCAGAAAATGCGCTAACATGTCCTGTGTCCAGTATGGAACAGGCTTAAATTGCTTGTTTTCTTTTGAATTATAGGTATACTTAGATAAAATGAAATGAATATCTGACTCTATTTTGGTATATTAAAGAATTTTTTTAAAATGGCTTCTGTAATCATATAGGTTCAGATCCGACCTTGGAGTCTAAGTGATTCAGATTTTGTTATGGACGGTTCTCAACCACTTGATCCTAGAAAAACAATCTTTGTTGGGGGAGTACCACGACCATTAAGAGCAGGTATATTGATGAGTTTGAATATTTATAAAATGTTCTTGTCAAGGGCCATAGCATGTTTTTTGTGTCATTATTAATTAATGTGAAAATATTTAAATTCAAAAGTTTCTTAAAATCATAATAAAATTGTTAGAATTCGGATTTCAGTAATTTAGCACTTATGTCCAATTTTATAAATTCCAGTAAATAACATTCATTTGGATATACAGTAACAATGTCATTACCATTTACATGTAGATGAAATTGGGTTTAAAATAAAATGCCCTGGAATCAAAGCTTTCTGATGTAAATTTTTTCTTTAAAAGAGAATGGGCAATTATATTTTAACTGTGGAGATTTAGATCTTGGATTTTCTTAATTCAACATCTTTTTTTTTCTCTATGAATGCCTGTCATTCATTGTTCTTTTAGTAAAGCTTTTTATCTTTCTTTTTCATTGTTTTTTGTGCTGGTGATAAATTCAACCACTGATGAGAAAGGATAGAGAGTATTTAAATAGCCCAAAATCTATCTTTGAGATTTCTTAAAGAAATGCAGTTTTTCTTTGCTAAAATACCATATTTGAACAGTTTATTTAAACAAGCCTCTGATTTTCAAAGAATAGAACTTTTAACACAAAAGGACAATTTTTATGCATCTCTTTCATCTTTCAACCATATTTAGATATTAGTGCATATTTTATAAAAAAAAAAAGTCTACCGGTTCATATATTTAGATACTTTTTTTAGAATATTATTGTCCCTACTATTTATTTATCTTTTTATGGTCAATGGGCTCATAAAGCAAGAGAAATGGGCTTAAAAACTAGAATTTTCATTGATTGTCTGTATTTTTAATACTAGTCTGCTATAGTGACAAAACTGATCCATCTTTATTTACTAAAGAAAAATAATGCTGATGTTAAAGAGAGCGTGTCCATGCCAAGGTGAAGAGGGTCTAGAAAAAAAAGTCAAACCAAAAAAAAGTTTGTTTGTGGGGATTTGAGAGCATTTTTGAGATGCATGCATTACTTGATTAAGGAATTATCTTTGGTGAGATTTCGTTAGAATCAAGAGACCAGATTTTTTATTTAGATCTTCTTTAATTTTATGTTATTTCATATAGACTAATATAGAGGTTGTATATTGTAAGTGAAAAAAATGGTTAAAATGATTATTAGGGAGAAGGGGCATTATGGTTTGGTATTTTAATTATTCATTTACCAGATGTTTTTTCCTTTGTGTGCTCTAGTGATACTTTCTGTAAAGTCCTTTTTTCTACATATACTATTATTTATTCAAGAAAAAAATTATTTTTTTTTTATCGCACATGAAAAAGGCTAATTTAAAATAATATTACAAAATCACTTACATTTGTTTTAAGCAAATGGAGTTTTATGTCTAAAACATTTTAACCAAGAATGTTTATAGATTCATAGTTTATGTTGCAAATATGAATACCATGTGTGCAGTCCTAAGCAAACCTTATACAGATAGGCAGTAATATATATCTATTAATACACATTTATATATTGATGAGTTTGAATATTTATAAAATGTGCAGAGCCAATGAAATAGACCTTTTCTCCCATCAGTTATTCACACGATTTTTTAAAAGTTAAAATAAAGCAATTGAAATAAATGGTGCACTGTTCAGGTTTGCTTTCTGTGTTGAGACCATAAGCCTTGCTAGCTCTGCATTCACACCATGAAGGTACTATCAGAATCACCCTGGTATATATATATATATATACATATACATACAAGTTGTCTCATTTAGCATTGTCATTTTTTAATTTTTTTTTTATTCCTTAGCATAAAGCTGTGGAAATTCAAAGAATTTCATTTTCATTAATAAAATTAGTTAAGATTACTTAATTGCATTTATTTCATAAAAATAAATGTGTACAAAATATATTTCAGTTGAGCTAGCTATGATAATGGATCGTCTATATGGTGGTGTTTGCTATGCTGGCATAGATACTGACCCAGAATTAAAATATCCTAAAGGTGCAGGAAGAGTGGCATTTTCTAACCAACAAAGTTATATAGCTGCCATAAGTGCGAGATTTGTTCAACTACAGCATGGTGACATAGACAAAAGGGTATGAATTTCAGCCTTTTTTAGAATAAAACTTTTTTTTTATTTACAAATATTTTTTTACTCAATATATAGTTGCAATTACTATTCTCAAGCTAAGTGTCCACATGTCACAAAAATAACGTCAGTTTTACTATAGACTTCATTAGAAAAATTGTTGAATTAATATATCAATAATAAAAAAATGCAAAATGACTGAAAAAACGTCAACTACAATGAAAATATATGAATTTTTGCAAATAGTAGCTTATACATGTCTACCTTCAATATTCTTAACGAATCTTAGCAATTTATACTTATAATTTTTTTTTATTTTTAATTGCGATTGTCACGCATGCGCACATCTATAGACAGAACCTGAAAAAAAATAATACCGAGTCCGTTTAGTCCGAACCCTAGCCACTGAGTAACTATTAAATGATAAAATTTAAACAATTATCATAAAATAAACAAAAAACAATAATAAAGTTTATATATAGCTAAGCTAGGATGGACGGGTGGTCGTGCGGTGTAGAGCGCTCGACTGTCGACAGGAGAGTGCTGGGTTCGAACCTCAGTGAGAGCCTTAGGATTTTTCAGGTCCTGGTGTAAGTCCCCAAGTCAACCCAGCTTTAAATGGGTACCTGACTTTATGTTAGGGTAGTAAAGGCAGATGAGCGTTATGCTAACCACAAAACCCCTTAGTATGCCGAGGTTAATGAAACAGATGAATTCTACACTTCATCTGCCCCGATGAGCCCCAAGGGGCTTAAGGGAACTTTATACTTACTTACTATAGCTAAGCTAAGTGCATATATGCCACGGGTCTGAATAACAATTGGACTTTATTGGGACCGGATTCGAATAACAATCGGACTTTATTGAGACCTGGGTCCGAATAGTCACTTCGAATTTATAAATAATCAATATAAATACTGAAGTCTTTAAAATATTTTAAATAATTTATAATTTTACTATTTGCTAATTGGATCATTGAAATAACTTTTTATTACTTATGAAAATGGTGACTAGTGAAATCTCAGTCGAAAATATTGATGTTTCTGGATGGACTGAAATGGTTTTGTTGTTAGTAAAACCGACAATGCGTACATTTTTCAAGTTTCTGACAATGGGGGTGAACGTGGCAAAATTTGCATAACTTTCCACCAGCGGCATGTTTGCCTGACACAATTGCACAAATTTTGTCTTTTGTGATACTCCCTTAATAGAGAGCCGAGCTGGAGCCAGAGCCAAGCATAAAAAAAAAAAAAAGGCGGCCCCGCAAGCCTGCTATAAACCACTAATGTGACTGTTTTTATGGTGTCCTTCTTTCATCCCCCCATTGCTTATAGTGCAATCGCAATGGAGATATAGCGGGGACTTAAACCATTACCTGAAAATCCATTAGTCCTCATTGGAGTCGACAGTCGAGCGTTTTACCACAAGACGATCCTTATCCACAATAGAGGTGTAGGATCATTAGTACTCTGATTAAGATATTCCATGGTTAAATTGAAATCAATGTTTACTATCAACTGAACAACTATTTCATTAGCTAGATGTAAATAAACATGACGTCTTTGATTTGTAATTAAAATTGTCAGTGTTTTTAAATGAGTAAATAATTTTGGTATAAAATTGCTGTTATTTAAGATTTTGTTATGTAATAGAATATTGCCTAGAATTTGCTGACACACACACATACAGAAACACAGAAAGTAGGATTAGGCTTTTTATGATTATTTTTTTGTGTATACCCAAAAAGTGAATACATCTAGTAACTATGTAAGGAGTATTTAAGGCAAATATTTATTCTCCCTTGGAAACACCCTGGGCGTAGAAGGCATACACAACTAGTATAAATATTTATGATTTTCTCAAGAATGAAATCTTCTCTTTTTATGAACCAATGGTAATTTATTTTAAAAAAATTAAGATTAAATCTCAGGTCAGCCGGTTGGGAGTCCAATATTTTACCACCACTTTACAGAGATGTTTAATTATGGAAGATGTTTTTTGCAATAAAAGAGCAATAAAACAGTGACCTATAAATTTGCATTTTTTCTTGATATTATCATTTTATACTCATTATCTATTAACTTATTATTTTGATTTTGGTATGTATTTAGCCTTGTCTAGAACAAATTACATTGATTTACCTGGAAACGATTACTTATATTTTCAACTATTGTTACAAATTGTTGCACTTCATTTACTTATATTTTCAACTATTATTACAAATTATTGCACTTCATACATTTTATGACATTTTTAGTTTAAAAACGGTAACATTTAAACTTTAGAATTTTTTGTCTAATATTTGAAACCACATAAACTTTGTTTAAATATACAGTACTGAGTTGAGAGAAACTGTTTTTTTGACTCGTAAATATGGACCTGGTCTTTGAATAGGTTTGCCCCACGACCCAGGGAGAATAGCCACCTTGGCCTTAATATTACTCCTTACATAGAATGAAAATTGTCTACCCTTCATTTTGCGATAAACTGAACAAAACTAACAATAACTGCAGAGACTTAGTCTCTCTCCCCCCCTCACTCCCCTTAACTAAGGTGATAGTTTTACAATTTTAACCCAGCCCTTAACTCAGGCTGTCCCTTGCCTCTTGCCCACTGATGTTGACCCATCAATTTTAAGTGAAAAAGCTTGTTCTGCTCTAGTCGATTATATCAAAAGAAAGTAAGGCTTATCATGTAATACAGATTTAAAATGCTAAAATATATATAACTACCAATAGTTTAAAAAAAGAAAAATTAGAAAAGTTGAAAGAAATGGCCATTCTAAATTTGGTGTTTTTGGTTCATCAATGTGGATTTCTATGCTGAACAACCGAACATACATATATGAATACATCGCTGGTTTCATTTTTAAATATTTAGATATGACAATTCACTTTAGGATTTTCCCACAAAGTCAGGTTATGGTACAACTTTTAAAATATAATGAAAAAAAAACATGTCCTGTTCATGAAATTGTTTTTTTTTTTTGGGAAGAAAAATAACTACGTAATTTAGGTGTTAGTAAAATATATGATTAACAAGTTAAGCAATCATTTCTCTAAATACTTTTGTGAAGGTTATGTATCATAATTGTTATTTTCACTTAAGTTTTTTTTAACTTTAATCTGAAATATCTAGGTAGAGGTTAAGCCATATGTCTTGGATGACCAGATGTGTGATGAATGCCATGGAGCACGCTGTGCTGGAAAATTCGCTCCATTTTTCTGTGCCAATGTTACTTGCTTGCAATATTATTGTGAATATTGTTGGGCACAGATTCATTCTCGTCCAGGAAGAGAATATCATAAACCATTAGTTAAAGAGGGAGCTGATCGTCCAAGAGCTGTGCCATTTAGATGGTGTTAAATTAAAATGTGTAAGGCCTGTATTAATCTGGAATTTTATTTCAGAATTTTAAATTAACCTTCTAGTCATATTTTTTTTCTTAAACTCAACCCAAATTTCTATATTTTTGAAAGCTTATTTGTACAAGTTTTCATTGATACAGTTAAGTCGTTTTTATTAGGCCCGAAGATTGAGCACAATTAGATGAATTTTTGTCAACGAATACTTGATATAACGCCACATATATAGTAATGTTCAGTACATGCTAAATAATATTTTTTATATTGCATTTTTAAAGCTTCCAATTTTCTAGTCCCTTTTGCACATATAGAAACAAAAAAGGAAAAAAAAAGAAAACAAAATAAACATTTTTTTAAATAGATTTTTTAAAATATATTTTTCAGTAAAAGTTTTTCATATTTCAGTTATTATAAAATTCTTTATTAATAAGTTGAATGAAAATGCATTAGTTTATTTACATTTTTAGCTTATAATACTTTATGTTGAAATAAAACCAAGTTTTGTTGCATTCAATAATTTTTAAAAAATTCTTGCCCATTTTTTAAAATATGTTTTTATTTTATGTTGTTTTGTTGATATAAGTTTGAACAGTACATTTTGCTAAAAAAAAATTTTTTTAAACAAATAGGCACCTTTTTGCCAAATTGTTAAGAAATATTAAATATTATTTTAAATATGTCTTTTTTTTCTTACATTTATAATGTATTAACTTTTCTTACATTTTCTGTTTTACTGTAATTATTTTCCACATTTTTTCATCAATTCTTTTCTTTTTTTCCTTTTAATTTACAATTTTGGACGGTGTTCTTTTCAGTGTCTTAGAATGGGTGGTTAAAATGGCAAATGCTTTTTTTTTTAAATGTCACAACTCAATGTCATTTGTTCATCAAAGTATTAGTTAAAATGTTTTCTTATTTGAAGATTAATTTTCGCGTAATGAGTTTCTCTGTTCATTAAAAGCTTTTATTTTTATAAAATGAAATAAGACCCACCAAAAGAATTTAATAGTTGATACTGTCAGAGTGGTCCTTTTTAGTATGTTTGCTGACAACATTGATTTCAAAATTAACACCTTTTGTTTTTTAATGAGAAATTAAATGCTTATGTAAAACATTATTTTATGTTAATATTTTGACATAAGCAGCAAGAACAATGACAGAGCTCGTTATTACTTTTCACAAAAGCATTTCTAACCTCAAGTGTTCTTAAATTTTATTTTATTCAGTAATTTGTTTTCCCTTTTCTGCAGGGAGTTTAAAATTTTATTTATTATTATTATTTTTTTAAAATGGTCTTTTAATGCAGTTGGCATTTATAGTAATTGTAAACAACAATTGTTGAGTGATATGTATAAAATAGACTCATTAACTTTATTGCATGCAAAATTATTTTTTGAATTATTTTTTTGTAATTGTATTTCATAACTGTGATGTTTTCACCAAAAACATTCTATGGGTAGAAATGTACATATGATATATACATATTATATATTTATATCTAACTATTTTGTAATTTTGAAATTTCCCCAATTCTTCATTCAACATATTTTTTGTCTCAATATTTCATTTACCTAAAGTCCATTTAGAAAAGCATTCCATTATTTATTCTTTGCAATAATGCTGCAAAATTATAAATTATTTTTTCTTTTTTTTCTATTTATGAAAAAAGAAATTTGGTGAAAGTTAAATTTTTATCCTCGATTGACATTGAGACTTTTTTTTTAATCTTTTATCATATGGTGATATATTTTTTCTCCCCATCCCCCTACAATGAATATAACAATATACTCTGAAAAAAGCAATTGATACAGATTTCTTAAAATTATAGACATTTTATTTATTGATTTAATTCATTTCTCCAACTTTACTACAGTGTATTATTTTATAAATAGAATTAATATTTTGAATCTCTTATTATCTAGTCATGAATATTAAAAAGATATAAACTTTTTATATGTTAAAAAAGGAATTCTGTTAGAGGAAGCTTTTATTTTACATATATTTTTAGTACTTTCTTTTTTTTTTTTTTGAACATTTATTTTTTTAAAGTATTCAATTATTTTTAAGCATGTTCTCAAAAGTTAAGTCTTCTATGTGCATGTTTTAAGGATAATTTATCATCACTTAGAATTTATCTTAATTTGTTTTAAATATGTCATGCTCATTCTGTTGATAGTCATGCTTCCACTTGTAATTAAAAAATTATTTTTTCCCCTATAAAATGTACAGACTTGTTAAGATTCACAAATTTAACAGTCCAGTTCAATTTGAAGAAAATTTATCAATTCTAAGCTAGGGCAGTGGCTTTTTAAATTTGTGCAAGTTTTATTTTACAGCTTTCATTTCGTCTTTTTTTTTAAAGTGTTTTTTATATGTGCATATTGTTTATAGTTGGTTTACTTTTTTTTTGGTTTATGAACTTAATATGTTATCGGTAAGCATTTACTTTAGTTTTAGAAAAGGATTTCAAAATTATTATTTTTTATTTACTCATTTTACTTCTTTTTCCAAAAAAAAAAATCTACAAAAAATAGACTAGTTAGGTTTTTGCCATGAAAGGTGCATTTTTAAATCCTTGATACTACAGGTGTAATACAAACTATTGTAAATAATGGATATATTTAAGAAAACTGTGATTTGAAACATGATTTTATAAGATCACTTAAATTTATGGCAATAACAGGTCTGACTAAATTGGAGTAGCTTATTCTCAAAACTGCTGTTGTATTTAAATTTTAAGAAAATATTTTTAAAAAGGCATACTGCTCATATTTTTTTTTCATATTTCAAACGGTAATTATATTCTCACACAGATCACTTACTGTGGAAAATTGTGATAGTTATTTATATTGATTATTTAATACACTTATTTATCAAAAGCCTTATTGTTAACATTATAATTCTTATTTCATTTTATTTAAAACCTTTAGCTATTTACAGATTTCACATTTTGAATGATTTCTTTATTAATGAAAAAACTAAACTTGAAATTTAAATTAAATTGTATATTTTTATTGTCAGACTTTTGTATGTAGTTTTTTTTAAATAAACATACTTTATTTCATATTAATTTTTTCTATTTTATAAATATTTTGTTCAATACACCTAGAATTTCAGAAATGAAATTGATATGAGTGCCTTCTTAAAGTCACCTTGATATAGAATGCTGAAAATGCCCTAACTTATGGTTCTTATTCAGTGAAAGTTAGCAGTTTAGTTATCAGAAATCTCTAAGTAAAGTAAATAATGCCAGATTAAAAAATATGTACTTTTAGTTGAAATTTTATTACAGATTAAAAATCTAAAGTATTTTATGTTTTCTCAAAGTAAATTATAATATTGGAAGCTTCAAACAAAATAGCTAATTGAAGAACTTTTAAGATCATGCCCTTTCTACTTTTTATTTTCATTACCAATTTTTTCCCATTTATTATTTTGTATGAATTAATGTTTTTTATATTAACAAATTAATGATTCCAGTGGCTGAAATATGGAAAGCTAGCAATGATGGAAAGTAACATTTAAAGAAAATCAATCATTGGCCTTAAAAAAAATAGGTAATTATGTGATACAAAACCATAAAACAATTTGTAGGGTGGTTATTAAATTTTTTTCTCACCTTTGCAGCTTTAGTCTTTTTTATATTGCTGCCATGTTTTCTCTTAAAAATGAGCAGTGGAATTTAGTTATTTCTAATTAGATTCTAATTTGAACTTTTTATAATTTGGAAGCATGGAAAATTAACAAACATTTTAGAAAAGTTATTTTTATGATACTTTTGCACATATTAGTGTTTGATAATCACCAAGAAATTTATTGCTGATAGGTGATCAGTAAATATTAGATGCTATAGAACAGGGGTGCACAACCTTTTCAAGCGTCACTGCTGCACTGAACCTGAACAACGGCCATGTGACTAATTTATATCTATATTTATGAAGAAATATATAATACATCTTTTCTCAAGGCCACCATTTAACATTTATATGGCCACATGTTGTGCACCTCTGACTTAAGAATTATTTTCCATTTTAAATTCAAACTATTTATTTTTGTTCCTATTCCTTTTTCAATGTTTTTTTTAACTTTTTGGTCATTCTGAAAATGCAGATAGTTTTAAGATTTTATTTTAATTATTATGACAGTAAAAAAAAAAAAAAAGAGATAAAAATAAACACAAATTTGCTGCTGTTTCTCTTATATCTATGTCTTTTATATGTTATTAGTGGCAAAGTCATTGTACAAGCATGGCAGCTATTGCATGACATGATTGTTGTTAATATTTTTAAAGCTTAGCTTAACTTGAAAACTAAAAAAGTGTCATATCTATTTTGTTTAAGCCCTTTTGAAAAATTATTTAAAAAACATTTTTAAAAAAAAAAATTTTTTAATAAAAAATATTTTTAATATATTATAAGCTTATATTTATAATATAAATAAAAAATTCTAAAAATTTAAAAATTTTTTAATTTTTGCAGAAAATTATTTTTTTTTTAAAAATTTTTTTATTCAAATAATAAATACAGTGAAAATTAATGTAAAATATATGTAAACATCCATGTTTTTTAAAACAACTACTTATATTTTAAATGCTTTGTATGGATTTACTTAAGTGAAAGTAAATCAGGTAGTTTCTCCTTTGTTTTTTTATGTGTATGTAGGCATAGGGCATTAGGAAAAAAACATGGTAAGCATTGTTCTTTTAAAAAAAAAATACTTTCAAGTATTAATTAAATAAATTCTTGAAACACGAATGGAATTATTGTTATATCTGGCAATAAATGAATGTCACTATTAGAATGGATAACAAGTTCATTTTTCTATTTTTTCATTAATAAATCAATATAGTTGTATCTTATATCACTGCTCATATTATAACTGGAAGACAAAATTTATCCGTGTTATGGTACAGAAGTCTAATATATAAATCATACATTGATTGTTTTTTACAACATGCAGGTTTTAATTATTGGAAATCATGATATCAATAGGCAATCATGAGCTATTAAAGTTATAAATTTAATCAGTCTTTCATGTGTAATAAATTAAAAATAAATTTTTATTTTTAAACAAAGGAGAAATGAACCTGGCAGTAAAATAAAACAATTGTACTATGTATTTTTTTTGCCACAAACTTAATGATGCAATTTAATAAATATATTTTGTGGAATTTTTTTTTGAATCATTTTTCAGTACAGTATTATTTTTAAAATTTTATTTTTTGAAGGAATAAAATATTTGAATCTAAAATTTTTAGGTTATATTGTATATTTAAAAATTTTCCAACACTTCTTAGATTCCACCATTTTCACTTAAATTTTGAGATTTATTATGTAATCAGTTTTAATAGTCATATTAAGCTTTTGTATGGGAGTTTTTTCATTGCTGCTATTTATTTTCTTACTTTTAAAAACTGAATTTTCTCCTTTTTTTAAATTCTATTAATGTTAACTTTTATAATTGATATTGTGGTGTCTTGTGGGTTATTATAATTTATAGTTTTGTATGTTCTGCTTAATAAAGTTTTCAGTAATTTTTTCAACAAGTCTTTTAATTTTTTTAATAAAAATATAAATATACAATGTGTAAAGTAAACTTTATTACAGTATAATATAATAATAGCGATTTGGGCGCTGCGTTAAATCGAAACTAAAGAATGAATATAACAGTATTCCAGTTTAAAATACAATCATGAAAAAAAAAATCGGATCTGCCCGAAACCAAAAAATAACCTGGCCTAAGGGGATATAACTCTATGCAAATGTTTTGCAGTGCACAGCTAGTTTTACATAATAAGCTTTGCTACAATGTTGTGCACATTAACTGTTCAATGAGTGCTACAGGCATAGTTAGGTAATGATATGCAGGAAGAATTTACTTGACATTTTCAATAAAGATTATATATTTATATAACTAAATGTAGTTTGTAACAATAAAAAAAAATTCTAGTTCATTGCAAGGGAACATAAAAACATTTTTATAAAAAAAATGTTTACATTAAGTTCAGACATTTAAGGCAATGAGCATTTTATTTCAGTAAAACCAGCTTTCATGAATTAATAAAAAGAGCTTTTATTATAAGAGTTAAAATAAAAAGCTTAAGTAATTCATATCCCTTTTTGTGTACTATTTACTAAAAACTAAAGCAGGCCTACTACCTAGAACATTTTCAACCCCACAATATCTGAAATATGGGTCCAACCTCAATTGGCAAGCCATTATATAGTAGATTATAACATGGCTCTTAACAATTCTACAGACTGTTTTTCAAGTATTATAAATGTATATGTTAGAACCAAAAAAAAAAGGACTAAAATACATATGATATAAAGAACTAAATGATTACTTTAATAAAATGTATTGATGGTAATCTAATAGCAATGGTAATGTTCATTATTCTTTGTAATAAATTACTTGACAACAATCAATCCCAAGAAAATGTACAAGACCATGACAATTTAAAAAAATGAAGTAAGATGATATCTGATAATATATCAACCAATCATTGCTATGATAACCACACCTCCTAAAAACAGTGCTATTAATATAAATGGAGTTAAAAATCCCCAGACAGGCCAAAGGCTGACAGTTAAACTGCAATGAAAATTAAAAGCAAAGAAATAAATTAGGCAATTATAAAGTTTTATATTATGTATTAAGTTAATAAAGTTGCAAAAAATCTCATCTTTCATAAGTTTATAAATGATAAATTTATTCTGGTTGCTTGCATAGGATAATATTGAATGAATTATTAAGTTTCTTATTGCCATGCAATATACAAAATTTTAAGTGCTATAATTTTTAATACAGTCATAAAGATTTAAAACATTAAAACACTAATATGTTACCAAGTCTAGCTGTTCAGATCTTTAAAATATTCCAATTAACATTACATGAACAAGGAAAGAATGCTGTTGAAGTTTATACTTTAAAATCCAATAGCATTCTTTCCTCGTACAAATAATGTTAAAATGGAATATTTAAATTAAAGCCAACAAAAATGATGTACATGGGTAATGTGGCTTGAGTACATGAGCATTTGACCAGAAGTTTTGTTTCCCATGAGGTTATTTTGGTGGTTATCATTAATCATTTTAACTATCTTGATGTCAAAGACAATATAATGCTTCATTTAACTAAAATTTAGTCATTGGTAGATGTGTGTCATTTAGCAATGAATTTTAAAACATTTATATGATGATTATACTCTATGTCAGGCAAGTCAAGGACTGAGTTCCCTGACAACCATTTGAAGACAAAAATTAAAAATATTGCAGAAAAGTTTTATTACTTAACAATCAAAGAGGTTAAAATGGTTTAGCACCAAGCCAAATTAATGATTGCAAATAATGAAATCGTTAAAAAGGAAAAATAAATAAACTTTAAAATAGCCCAAATTCTTAGTTGTGAATCTGCTGCAGGGACGTACAGGGCTAGGATGACATGGAAAACATTTTGGGTTGGGGGAAAAAAAAGTTAAATCAATAAAAAAGGTCATTAAATCAATTGTACTTGAAATGTAACAAATTTCAACTAATGTATGATATAACCTTAAACTTTACATAAACTTTAAAAGTGGAAATTCCACTTAGTCTAATAGAAGCCACCCAAAGCAGAGGGAAAACCAGCTATACAGTTTCAAATTAGGGCATTTTCCGCTCCTCATAGGCCTTTATGAGCCAGCATGTGCCTAATCTGCTCAACAGTCTCAATTTCATGGCTTGTCTGACATCGTGAATTGGGATCATTTCATAAATTTCTTCATATAAATTAATTTATGGTCACAAGCCTTGATGAAAATTGTAAGCTTTGATATTTTACTGATATCAAGTATCATAAAAAACTCTTCTAGTCTTACTGATAAAATTTACAGATTGTTAAAATATCATTACCACTGTCACTTATTGATTTAAAGAATCCAACAATTCTTTATCAACACAGTAGATTTATATTTTCTCCATGTACTTAAGGAATACAGCTGAAGTTGCAAAGAGCTTGCCATTAGTTTGACATGTCTGCTACATGAGGGCTCTTGTGCTTCAAGAATGACAATTTTTTTGCTGAGATTATCTGAGTATCTGTATAAAGATTCAGAGGCAGGAGCAGCATTGACTGATGTCATAGAGCTTATTGGAAAATGCCTAATTGGAACTGGGTTATCAGGCCCTATTCGTCTCTTTAAAGCCTCCACCTTAGGTGACACTTAGATGGTTCTCACCTCTCATGCTGAGGTTCCAATTTCCCAACTCGAAAATCAAAAAGGTTTTTAAGAGCATGTAGATTGGACCCAAAGGAGGCTCACACCAGAATACATTCTTGACGTAACCTCTTGTCATTGTCCATGGTTACTCCAGGCTTGGCCTGGACATCTGCCCTTTCGTTCCCATTAAAGCCTGAATGACCTTGGGATTCACTGTATGGTTATCTATACACTTTGTCCATGAGATTCTGGATGGCCTCCAGCTGCTCTGACCATTTTCTTGCTCGTACTACAGCTTGGAGAACAGACATAGAGTCAGTCAAGGAGTAATATCTCATCCTGCATCTTCTTATCAATGTGTGCTACCAATTCTATGGCTTTCATCTTTGCTTTGTATGCACAGAGAGATCCACATGGCCCAGCAGTTTCCTCAATGAACTCAGAGACTGGATGCTCAATGTGAGCCACTTATCCGGCTCTGTCCTGGGTCCCTTAATGACTACAAAACCATTACTGTAGGCAAAGACTGGACTCAATTGTCTCCATTGCTGCAACACGCAGAGTTAGGTGCAGACTGCTATTTTGCTGCTTTGGGATCGACTCATGCCGACCTAGGACATGCAGTTCCCATAGCTGAGAATAACAGCCTACAACAGTCATGTCCTTCTGGAGTGCCTTCTCGTGTATAGATGCACTCTTTCCGGTCATCAGCATAAAAAAGGCATTCACAGTTCAGCAGATGATTGATTTAAGCTGTGTACAGCTTGACAAGTTGTTTCCAACATACATCGTGATAGTACAATTACTGAGGAAGCTGTGGAGCCAGTTGTACATCTCAGCTGTGATTCCTAGCCACTGTAGCTTTAACAACAATCCTTGTGGTCAGACCCCATTGTAAGCATATTTTAAGTCCCGGAAACTATTCTAGACTTCCCATTCTATAAGCTGTCAGTTATTTTCTGGCATAGGATAGTGACCTTATCCATTGCACTTCGTCTGAAACCTCCCTGATGAGGCATAACAAGTTCTTCCTCCTAAAAATACCAAATCAGTCTTCGATAGACCATCTTCTCTTCTACCTTCCCTACACATGATGTAAGAGAAATCAGTCTGTAGCTCTCCAAAAGTTGCGCTTCATTACCCATCTTTAGTAATGGCTCTGTACCCATCTTCAGTATTGGCTCTGTACCAACCTCCTTCTAACAACTGTGGGTTCAGTTCAGCCCATTACTTTATTTGACAAATGGGCCATTTATTTTAATATATAACTTTTTTAATTATAGCTACATTTTTTTAAGCCATTGGTAAGTATCACTCATAAAAACAGTAACCATGTTAAAAAATGTTAATTCTACTACTATACTAATTAAAACATATTATTTAAACTAGTAGAGGCAAAAATTATATATATTTTTTTGTTTCACCCAAGACATGTTACAAGTTCTTTGGAAGCAGTGTTGGCTTTGTTAACTTTATTGAGAAATATTAACTCTATTATGTGGCAGTAGAAAACATAAGAATAAACAACTCACCAAATTATTCCAATGATAAAAGAGGCTGTTGCTATTGGGAAAATTTTAGGGAATTTTTTTTCCCAATCATCAGCATGTAGCTTTTTCCAGAAACTCTGGTAAAAAATTATATAAACTGCTATCCCTACATGAACACTTAAAAACACAACACCACTCCAAAACCAATTACTGAAAAAAGAAAGATTTCATTTAAAAATGAATATTTCTAATACAATTTAACAATTCATTATTTAATTGTAATATAAGAGGCTCTATTTATTGAAGTATGAAAACTTAAAATAAGTTAAACAAAATGTAATAAATACCAGACAAAAAACATTTGAAAAGAAAAAACCTAAAATATGGTATGCTCTTGCAATTATCTAGCATCTGTACAATAATAATATGTAAAAAAAATATTTACTTTTTTAAAAAGTATTATATAAAAACCATTTAAAACTAAGGGCTGAGATGTTACAGTTTTGATTTTTGCCAATTAGCTATGTAACTCTGCTGCTGATTTTGAAAATTTAACTTCTGAGTCTTCATGAAGGAATCCCTCTTGAGAAATGCATTTCTCTATCCCCTCCTCAGAGTCTTGTTCTAATACAGGTGATTTGCCACATCAAATCTTCATTTATTTTTACCATTAGACTTTAATACTAATTTTAGATTAATTTTTATAATATTTAACATAATTTTACAACGTTTTTCTTAACTTCACTTCTTGTCTATTTGTTTGATTGGTTGATTGTTTGTCCGCGGAATTAGGCAATCCAATTTTAGACCATTTTCCGATAAGCTATAGCTCTGATACTTTCAATAAAACTCAGAAGTCGATGACAATGCAATATTCTTACTATTTCATTATGATTTTATGAGTTTCTTAATAAATAAAATTAAATATGTATGGCGAATAGGTCACAGCTTTGTCTAAATCAAGGGAAATTACTGGTGCTAAATATAGTACACAGTAACGGAATTCGGCACCAATTTTTGACCACTTTCCGAAAAGCTATAGCTCTGATACTTTCAATATAGCTCAGAACCCAATGAAAATGCAATATTCTTACTATTTCATTATGATTTGATGAGTTTCTTAAGTATTTTTCGAAAATAAAATTATTGTGGCTAAAGAAAGAATACTCTATTGCCCATGAACACATGTGATGTCAGAGCTCTCCGATATGTTTGAGCAGAATAGATATAGTTTAATCGGGTCTGTCTTACACCAAATTTTTTTAACTCTTTGTATCATAGTTAAAAAATATTTTAACTAAAAAGTAGAAAATAAAAATTACATTATAAAAAAATATTTTATAAAAAACAACGTTTTTCTTGCGTACTAAAAAGCAGAAAATAATTTCTGAATAAATTGGTAAGATGATAATAGTAATAGACTTTATAAGAGCTTCTGATTTTTATAAAAACGAAAAACGTTGGGCGCATGGAACACAAACATCCAGACCTTTATAACATACTCTAATTTATATAAATAAAAACCTGTTTAAAATAGTTTTCACTATATTAATATATTGATTCAATTGACCTTACAAGTATTACATTTTATATCATGAGTTTAGGTTATATAACACTTGAATTAATTTTACTTTTAACTAAGGGCTGAGATGTTACAGTTTTGGTTTTTGCCAATTAGCTATGTAACTCTGCTGCTGATTTTGAAAATTTAACTTCTTAGTCTTCATGAAGGAATCCCTCTTTAGAAATGCATATCTCTATCCCCTCCTCAGAGTCTTGTTCTAATGCAGGTGATTTACCACATCAAATCTTCATTTATTTTTACCATTAGACTTTAATACTAATTTTAGATTAATTTTTATAATATTTAACATAATTTTACAACGTTTTTCTTAACTTCACTTCTTGTCTATTTGTTTGATTAATTGTTTGTTTGTCCACGGAATTTGGCAATCCAATTTTAGACCTTTTCCGATAAGCTATAGCTCTGATACTTTAAATAAAACTCAGAACCCGATGACATTGCAATATTCTTACTATTACATTATGATTTGATGAGTTTCTTAATAAATAAAATTAAATATGTATGGCGAATAGGTCAAAGCCTTGTCTAAATCAAGGGAAATTACTGGTGCTAAATATAGTACACAGTAACGGAATTCGGCTCCAATTTTATATCACTTTCCGAAAAGCTATAGCTCTGATACTTTCAATATAGCTCAGAACCCAATGAAAATGCAAAATTCTTACTATTTCATTATGATTTGATGAGTTTCTTAAGTATTTTTCGAAAATAAAATTAGTGTGGCTAAAGAAAGAATACTCTATTGCGCCTGAACACATGTGATGTCAGAGCTCTCCGATATGTTCGAGCAGAATAGATATAGTTTAATCGGGTCGGTCTTACACCAAATTATTTTAACAGTTTGTATTAAGTGAAAAAAAAATATTTTAACTAAAAAGTAGAAAATAAAAATTACATTATAAAAAAATATTTTATAAAAAACAACGTTTTTCTTGCGTACTAAAAAGCAGAAAATAATTTCTGAATAAATTGGTAAGATGGTAATAGTAATAGACTTTATAAGCTTCTGATTTTTATAAAAACAAAAAACGTTGGGCGCATGAACACAAACATCCAGACCTTTATAACATACTCTAATTTATATAAATGAAAACCTGTTTAAAATAATTTCACTATATTAATATATTGATTCAATTGACCTTACAAGTATCACATTTTATATCATGAGTTTAGGTTATACAACACTAGAATTAATTTTACTTTTATTGCTAACATTTGATGATTCTAATACTGTAATACAAACATTCACATAATATAAAATTCATGCTTTTTAGTACGCAAGAAAAACGTTGTTTTTTATAAAATATTTTTTTATAATGTAATTTTTTTATTCTCTAAAAATTCATTTTTAGTAAATAAATGTAATTTGGGATGAATTGAATTTACATTGTGGATAACTGGCGGTTTCTGATGATTTGTCCATTATTTTCACATGGATTATCAACAAAAACTGAGGTATGACTTTACTATTTTTGGACGCATAAAAAAGACTCTATAAGCCTTGTAAAATAGGGATACATTTTAAAATTTCCTAAAATCATAAAACTTAAAGTAAAAAGTGAAGAAAAAAAAAGTTTGCAGACGAAGAAAGAAAATTATTTTTTAAATAGATTACTTCAGAATTCAGCCAGATTCATAAACAGCACTAAATGAAAGCATTTAATGAAAGCATTTTCCTGAATGAAAAAACCAGTAAGGGGAATTTTATTGAAATGGCTAGGACCTACCCTGTGCTGTCTGGTTACTCATCTCTGAAATATTATGCAGATCTGGCATTTAACATAGGACCAGATTTAACAGGTTTTTACACTGTGGCTTCATTTTATGGCTCTAATAGTGGATTCACCCAAATTAAAATGTTATTTCGATTGCAGTCAGACTTTCCCTATTTTATATACGATCTAAAATTGCAATTTTCATGTCCCGATTAAAAAAATTAAAAAGGCAAGAATTCTTTTAAAAAAGCTACTATCTAATAACTATTTATTTCTTATTATTTCAACTTAATTTAGACAAATACAAAAAATGTGTGTTTGAATATATATATATATACTTAATAAAAGGCAAGTGTGTGTTTCTGTTCCACCAATAGTATTTGATAAAGTAATCGTGGTATGGGAAAGCCACCGCTATAAGTAATAAATAATCTATGACGTCATTTCCTGATCTTACAATTTTTTTTTAAAGAATGGGAACGCCGTCGCTATAAATAAAAAATCCTCTATGACATCATTTCCCGATGGTACATTTTTTTTCCTACTAATAAAGCCGAATTGAACTTGCCACATCAACTTGCCTTTGTGCTGCAGAATGGCATAATAAAGTTGTTATTTTTTACTTTCCAGTTCATTTTTAAGAGCTTTTTTTTTAATGCTCCGTTTTGATTTTAATATTGAGAGAATTAAGTGTAAAACGTAACGGGTGACATAAATTAGCACCCATATCTTAATCTAATGGTGTTTGGTTTGGTTTGTTGGTTTGCTTTGGTTGGTTGATTTGGTGGTTGGTTAGCGTTGAAGGGTAAAACATAATTTGTGAACGAGTGGCAGTGACGGTTTTGGCTTGGTTGGTTTGGCTGCTTGGATTGGTTGGCTCTGTTGAATGTTTGGTTGATTGGTTGGTTAGCGTTGACGGGTAAAACGTCATTTGTTACCTATGAAATTTAGGTCATTTCTGCACAAAGTAAATATTGAATAAAATGAGGGAACAAAAAACTTTATTTAAAAGATAGTGATTCTATCAGTAAGCAGACTGTTTATAGTTTGAATTGCCAATCATCACTCGCCCACAACTATTGTTTTGTAGTTGTTAACAGCTGAGTTTAATTGTATTGAAAAATGGACGAGCCTTGCTGTTCAAAAAATGGTTTTTTATAATAAAAAAAAACAAAATTCCGCCCATCGTTCGATGGGCTAAAAATACTTGTATATATACATTCTGAATAGATTAAATGTGAAAGTATATCAAATAAGGGAATTGCTAACAGTGTTTTTGAACCCATTGTATTGAACAAACGGTTTAACAAATCAAATAAGATACTCACCTTTTAATGTTAACATCATAAAGTAAAATGTTCAAAAAATCAGTAAAGTAAAACACAGCAATAGCTACTCCAAGACATAAGAAATTTTGAAAGCAATATGGAGACTGCTTTACTGCTATTTTTTCATCAGTGTGATCTACGTTGTATGTAACATCTAGGAAAAAATAAAAACAATAACTTACAATTATATATTCTTATATATTCACTGTGAAGTATTCTTAAATATTTTTGTAAATCTAGTCTTTTGAAAACTGTGATTGTGACTAATGTATTTATGTCATCCAAGAACAATGCCATGAATATTTATCCTGAGAAGGCTAGTACTGCACTTCCTCAAAAGATTCACTGTTATTCAGTAATTTAGTTTGAATTATGCAATATACAGACAAAGGTTATAAATATTTAACACCTAGATGTAATACATGGCATTGCCTGGGAAATCCAGGTTCAATAAGACACACCCTTTTGATTAATTTAACTGTTTTTTTTTACTGGCAATTAATTAGGTTGCATAGCGTTATGTGAAATGACAATATCTGAATTTTTTTTAGAGCCTTGGGCTAAACTGTATTTTTTTGTTTTCACTTAGTTAAAGTCTTAGACTAAGGCTTAGTTAGTTTAAGCCAATGGCAATGGTGAACTGGATTCAACTTTTATTTATGTCACATGATCAAATTAAGTGTCTTGAGGGAAAATGCATGTCAAAAAATAAAACTCAATGAATTTGCAAATAAACGCTAAGAGTGACAGCCAATATAAAGCCAAGGATATTTAAAAAGGCATAAGCTACGAGTACGAAAAAAAGTACTCCGAATTTTTTTTTCTGGGTTACGAAAATAGACTTTGAAATTGAAAACATAACCTATTAAAAATTGAGGCAATGTTTGAGTGGCTCGCTAGCACAGTCGGTTACTCGCTTGGCCGTGACTCAATTTTGGCCGACTATGTGTGGGTTCAAATCCTGTCAGAGAATTTTTTTTTTTTCAGAATAATACATACTAATTTAGCGCATATTTTTTTTTTAATCGTCCGACTTTATTAACTAAAAGGATACATTATGAAAAAAAAAGGGTTAGGGGGGGTTAAGGATAGCATCATATCGCTATCTGAAAAAAAAGGGTTAGGGTTAGCATCATATCGCTAAAAAATACGCACATCTTTTTTCGTACCCCGAAGAAAACAAAATACGGGATACTTTTTTCGTATCCGTAGCCACCGCGATTTAAAAATTGAGGCTAGAGATCACTGCGTTAACTTCAACTTGAACATCCTGTCGAACAACTCATGTGAAATCTCCAGAACGAAAGCTCTAAATTTAGAACCAGCGAAAGTAAAAAAAAAATACTTTACTATTTAATAGCTTAGTACACACCTTGGTGTGTATTATTCACATTCTGCTGAACATGACGCCTGATTAATTCATTATAATCTGTGTTACTGCTTGCCATGTTTTCACAACATGGTAACCAGGAATGCCTTCCAAATATCTGATCTCCTTGAAAAAAAACCACTTTCCTTTCATCGACATCGACACTTACCTGCGGAGTTTATTAGAAATAGTAAACAACATAGTAAAATATTAAAATCGCTTGAATGCTTGGTGAACTGGAGAATAAATGAAGCTTTATTTTTTTTTTTTACTATCTAACGTAAAGATATGCAAAAGTATTTTATAAATCAGTGCAAAATATTACAAATACCACCTTAACTATGACCTATATATGTCAGTGTCATTGGTCGTAAAGAATCATGTTATATAGGCTAGAGAATATTTCTTTGTATTTTCATTGGTTACTGGAAAGGTGCTATTATTTCAGTTCATCCAATAGAAAGCGGACGATTATATTTCTGATTTCTTTGGTTTACTTGTAGTGAATAATTGCAGAAAAATACATCGGAAAAAAGGTACTTTTATTTATTAATTATTAACATCTTTTATTATTTTTCTTGTACAGAGGGATACTTTTATTTAAGTCTGTTACAATCTTAAGTAAGTAAACAATATAAACAAAATTTAGTCTAAGAAAAAAACCCTAAATTTAATTGTGTACTAAACTACTAACTAGTAAATTATTTTTTGTATAAACAACGTTCTCAAGCCTTACTGGACTCATATTGGACTTATGCATTATTAATAATAGTATCATTAAGATCATACAATATTAGATTACTAGTGCAAGGATGTTCATGTAAAAGAAAGTTCGCCCACGAAATCATATTTGTCATATAACATTGCGAACTTTTTAAAATTTTGTGATGCACCTTAAAATATTATATAGGCTTATTTTATGCACCTACAACTTTCCTAGTTAAACTTTAACTTAAGAATTGCGCTTAAGACTATTAGTCTGGGGAAATATTGCCAATATTTACATATTTATTTGTCACAGTCAAGCATATTTCGACATATTTCTTTTTTTAAAATTTATATTTCATTTTTAAAAATATCAATAAAAGCATAATTTCTGTCAAATTTAGTCAGTACACATGAATTTGTAAGCTGATGGCGATGCTATGTTCACGAATTTCATGGGCACAAAAGGTTATGACTATTTAAGACATCTCATCTGTATAGCTAGTTGCTCAATATGTTAAACTTTTTTTAGCACATTGATCTGTCCAGTGTTACTATTTTCCTTTTTTTATTAAATATTTTTATTGGAATTAAGTTTCAGATTTAATAAATCAAAATTACACTCATACCTCGCTATACGGCCGTTCTTTATATGGCATTTCGCTATAACAGCCTTCAATTCAGGCACGTTTTGGATTTACGGCCTAAAATTTTTCGCTATAACGGCAAAAAATGTTTCGCTAAAATGGCAAAAAAAACCCACTTTTGTACAGAAGTGAAAAAAATATTTTGGATTATGCACCAGGGCATCCTACTTAATTTATCTGAACTATCTGAAGATGTCATGATTGAGTACCTTTCGAAAAAAACAGTACTGATCCAACCTATGGAAAAGGGTGCAATGGTCACTTTTAAGGCACATTACCTACATCGAACTTTCTGTAAACTCAGCAAAAGGGAAACCGATGGTGAATCTTCAATTTTGGAAAAAACTATAACATCAAGTATACAGTTGACAGCATCAGTGAATGATGGAAGGAATTAAAATTGACAACAATGAACCATGTTTGGAATAAAATATTGCCAGAATGTGTAAAAAGTACTGATGCAGACAGAAGCGTACCTAGGGTGGGGGGAGGGGGTCCAAATTCAAAAGCCCTCCCCGGCCTTAGCTTGAGGGTCCCCCCCCCCCCCAATTTTTTTTACATTAAATATAAAGTACATTATCTTATGTCATATTGTTGAATGTCAAAATGCAGGGGCCTCCAAAGAGGGGCCCTAAAATCCCTAGGTGTGGCACTGGATACAGAAGTTAGTTTTCTTCCTGAAATTAGGCAAAATATTTTGGATCTAGTAGAAGATCTCGGCTTGCTCTACTTGAAACTGATAGGGAATCTCCTCCTTGAAAACGATCCTGACGTCAGACGTAGCACTCAATTTCTCGAGGAATTAACTCAGCCATTAGCTATTATAACTCATTGAAGAACGAAATAAACAAGAAGGCAAGAAAAACAACGTTGGAAATTTTTGCAAGCCAGGCCCATCCTTACCAGTAAAAAATGATGACGTCATTGATCTGCAGGTTTCCATTTCTTCATTGTCTTCATTTAAAAAAAAATTATACAGATTCATATTTTATATAATGAAATTGTTTCATTTTTGTTTATAGACTATTGTTGATTGTTGGAGTTGTTATTATTTTATGTACAAATGTATATAGCTTTAATTTAAATGAAATAAAAAGAGAAAATACATTTTGAATGATAAACCATGTTACATATTTAAACAACATGGAACAGATCTCGTTGAATATGTATGTATGGATTTGTACTAGAATAATTGATTCATTATACAGCTTTTTGCTTAGCGGCCTAATTTTGTGGAACATATCTAGGCCGTAAAGCGAGGTATGGGTGTAATAGTTCATTAACTAAGAGAGTATAACCTACAGCCAATCAAAATGCATCTAAGATCAGTCATTTTGGGTATGTATGTATTTAAACCGCAAAAAAAAAACTCCATTATGTGTGTGACTGTGAAGCTGAGTGGTTAGTGCATCTGTACAGTCTTGCAACTACACCAGGGTACCGGGAACGATCTTCCATCACGGTTCAGGCATATACCAAACCTAGAGGCCCTATATTAACTGCCAATTTTGTTTGCTTCCATTTTCTTTTAAATAAGCGTGACTTAAAACAATAGGCCATAGCTTTAACTTTCCAAACTTAATGGTATAAAAAAATCCTACACCCTAACTTCAATGTGTTGATCACTAACAAACGTTTTAATCTTATAATTAAAGGATGATTTGTCTATCATGCCCTTAATAATCTTAAAAAAAAAACTGGGGTCCTCTCTGACAACCCCAACTTTAAAAATTATTTTAGCTTGGGCCTCCCTGACAAGTGATCAGATTACCTTTCACTGTGACCGGAAAAAGTTGCCCCCATTAGCGAGAATATGCCTACATTAGGGTGGTGCTTAGGAACCACTAAAAATTAAAACCTTGATTTCTTTAGGTCTCACCCCTTTAAATTGTTCCTTTGGATCTAGAAACATCTAGAAAAAAAATAGGTGCTGATATCTTAATATTTAGAGGTAGCTCAATGAAGCCAAAGTTTAGGTAGGCCACGTTCAACAAGTAAACAGATCACGCTTTTGGAACTTTTGGCTTTTTTAATCAAGATAGTTTCTCAAACATGACATTAAACAGTAGAATTAATTGTTAAACAAGCACAAACAATCCTGGATCTACAATATTCTACCTGTAATTATAGTTCAATGTTATCAGTCCGATAAGAAGTCATTTTGACAATGTCTGTTTCTTAGTGTCTGGATAGGATTGTCGATGCTGTTGAACAGTCTGCAGCAGGAACTGAAGCTGCTCCTCTTCTCTGGTGAGGATTCCACTGTACTCTTGAATCAATGCTACACCCCTCTCTGCATGGTTGTTGACAACCTGAATCTGCCGAGCGGTCACCAAAGATCACAGATAATCTTCATGGTTGGTCCACTCATCTGGGTCAGCATCATGGAATACAGTCTGAAGCTCCATCATGTCAAAGAATCTCTTAGACTTTGGCGACACGAAGTCCTCATTCCTCCTGTTGTTGAAGGATTCCAAATCAACTGAGATTAGCTTGATGTCCTCTGGCTCCTCATTACCGCTTTCATTCATGGAATTTACCATGCGTCTTTTTGTTTCCGCCGATACCTGACCATCGAAGAATGCCTACCCAACCAATTCAGGGGACAGGTACCAGAGGTGCTTTGAAAACTTGTTGGACGCAGCAGTGGAAATAACTCTATTGATTCCGGAGTAGCTGAGAATTGATTGGAGCAACAGCATATCATTGTATGGAGTAGCGGCTGCCAGATTAGCAGTGAACCAGGCTCTCATGTAGACACGTACAATAAAGATGCACAGCTCTTGAAGACCTCTCTCTTCCCTGGTTGTCAGTCTGAATTGCCCATTGAACATCCATATCTTCAGGCTGTACAGAACGTTCGACATCCAGCGAGCATGGTGCATTGCTCCAGGAGCAATGAAGTGCACTCCTCTTTCAGGCACAACCCCAAGAAATAGCAGAGCAAGTTCCAGGAACTCTCGATAGTCATCTCTTGGCTGCTGCTCTTGAATATGCTTCTGAGCAAATGCAATCATAGAGTTGCGCACATCTTCTAGTGAAGTAGACACGTCTGAATTTGTCAGTGATGTTTCATAGTTTGCTCTGTCAATGAATTGCCAATGATCCTTGAAGCATTTGAATAGCAGAACCTCAGGAGATGAAGTGGCACCTAGACAGACTTGGAAGACTGCCCAGAATCAGTTCCATAATGTGATGTCTGCAAGCAAGTGATAGAAGACCTTGCTGAAGTTTTTGCTCCAGCAGGATGCAAGTACCACTAATCCGACCAGTGTTGGAACTAGTAGTATCAAAGCACATGCCTCTGATCTTGTCACTAACACCCCAGTCTTTCATATCTTGAAAGACAGCTCCGGCATGTGCAGCAACAGTTCCGGGAGGCAGTTTCGCAACAGTTAACAACTGTGATGCTCCTTTCCCAGAAACAATTACATTCTTTATTTGTGAGATATGGAATCAACTTAATTTTCCATCACAATGCACAACCATAGGATAATCAGCTTGGAACTCAGCTTTGAGATGTTCTGCGTACTGGGATCTGTGTAGCATTCTTTGACGGCGAACTGTCCAACTGTTCAGAGCCAGATCTAGAACATCGCGACCAAGGGACGTGGCTGTCTCAGCAATGACAAGTGTTGCTGAATTGCTTGACATTTTTGTTCGATCCAGTGCAGCTGTTAATCGAGGTGTTAGAATTGGCTTTTTGCCTCTCCTTTTCTTAGCACTAGCAGGTGTTTGAGATGAGCAGCTTGCAGCAGGTTCTTCACATTTTGTTGTACTCTGCTCATTGCTGTCATTCTCCTCAGCTGAGCTACTGCTACATGACGAGGATACAAGGACTGCTGACTCCAGAAGCCTCTTTTCCTGGTCTTTCATCTCTTGGTGTCTTAACATCATCTGCTGCTTTCTGTCTGCTGAACGTCTTTCCTTGTCAGATAATGTCCGATCTACCCCAGCCATTGCTATAAAATTTATCTCTTAACTATTTGTTTGCTGGCAAACTGCCAAACTGGCACATTGCCAATAGTTTCTAGGTGGTGTAGGTAGGCCTATACTGTGTTGCTAATAGTTTCTTTGTCTAGGCCTACTAGGCCTGCTGTGTATTAAATTACCACTTTCAGGCCTATTTACATGTTTTATATGCTTAGTACAGCAGTGTAGGACAATCCACATAACTTGAATTAATATTATACAGTGTTATGCACACAACAACAGTGCAGTATACTATGTATTTTCATCACGGTCCAATACTCCTAAACTTTGACGCCATTGAGCTACCAGTAAACATGAACTGAATACCTCAATATTTTATTTTAAGAGTTTCTATATATAAACAAACAAAAATAGGGGGTAAGAGCAGAGATTTTTGAAAGTTCGTTTCTAAGCACCACCCTAATAAACAGGGCTTAGCATGTACAAATAATGTACACTACATATGTATAAATTGTGGGGGACATTCATGTGAACGAATAAAAGAGATGCACACATGTGCAAATAGCCATAGACATTAATTAATTAATGAAAAATTAAGTAGTCAGATAATGATATACAATTTACTCCTTGTATCCAGTATAGGAAGAATTTATTGTTTACAATCCTGTGCTGTGACTAGTTGGATAACATTGACAACAGTTTAATGAAAATAAAAAGTCTGACATATTACATAAATACATTTTTATATTTTCATATTGATATATATGTATTGAAATAAAAATAATATATATATAATCGAAACATATCATTTGTTTATACAATGTCTTCTAGATTAAACAAATGAACAGAAAATGTATGATGCTGGCTGCCTTTTTTTTCCTGGACAGGGCCTTTTTACAAACTGTGTCCACAAAAATTTTTGTAGACATAGCCACTCCAAAAATTATTTATATCTCTTAATATTGATTTATCATTTCCTTTGAATGAAAATAAAATTTACTTTAAAACTAAGTCTGAGGCTTTATTTTTATTAATTTCACAGCCCATTATTAAAGTCTATTATTCTTTTAACCATGGCAAAATGTATAAATATTGTGAAAAGATTATATGACATACGAGAGTGAATGGGAGGTGAGGTGTTAATGATATCTATAAAAGAAAATCAGACACTGAAACACATCACACAATTATTTTACTTGGTGCACCAGGTTGTGCAGTATGATTTTTCAATCATATCTAAAACAAATTAAACAACTCTACCATAATTTATATTGATTTGATTTCTGTAAGGAATCGGAATTTTGAGTTATAAATGTTTGAAATAAAAAGATCATTAGAAGCAGGTTTGTTAAAAATTTGAATGCAACCCATATGTTTAAATGCAGAGAAATTAGTAAATTTAAGTAGAAATTTTTTTAAAAATGTATTTTTATCTCAATTGTAATTTCAATTATGCCTTTCATTTTCTCCCACACTCTTCCAGCTTTTGAAATGTCTGCACTTAGTTTTGCTGTTCATAATGATAAAGAAAATGCAACACCTGCAGGCCTTTCTAAGGGATTGAGCACTAAATCTTTTGGGCCAAGTAAATATTCACTTTTTTTAAAGGCTATCCGTTATATGTTTAAAAAAAACTTACTAACATTTTAGTAAAAAAATAATGCTTTTATATTTCTTGTGAAACTTACAATTCTCAGTCCTTAATGGACCAGGGTGTCCAAGTATGAGGTTCATTTTTGTAAATGCACTGTCAGTTTAATAAGATTTTATTAACAAAAGTGATTGAATAATACTGGCAGACCATGGCCATGAATGGGCTGTAGAGCCAAAGGAAGAAGAAGGATTAAATAATATAAATAAAACTGACTCACTGTGAGCTGCAGCAAACGAAACTAAAAGCTGCATGCAACACTAAAAGCCATATTTGGCCACCCCTGAATTTCTCATTAGCTATCATATTTTTGGTTGCATCATTCTTAATTTTTTTAATGCAAATTCTATTTTCAAGTTACACTAGTGTGTTATAAAAGATAATTATGAGGCATTTTTATCCTTAACCTAATCTTTTACTGCATTTTTATACCAGTCCTATGCCATTTTATTATGGTTATGGGAGTCTTTCTTATTTCTATGTATTGTATTTAATGTAATAATTAGTAGGTAATTTTCAGCTGTATTAATTTTGCCTTAAGATGTGGTTAGGAAGAATGCTCCTTAAGTAGATATCAGTTTTCTTTATTGCTTTCATGATAAATTACTAAGTAACTTTTTGCATGAATGCTTTTGTTTCAGGAAATAAGGGAATAAATGTTCAGCCGACACCACGCAAAGCTCTAATTGATGTTAATCAAATAGGAATATTAAATAATTTTCCAAAGGATTCTAACCAAAAGGATACAAATTTCAAACCTATAAAGCTATCAACTAAAGTTTCAGCTGGAATAGAAAATTTTCCCCAAGGATCAAACATAAAAAAACTTGACTCAAAGAAAACACCTAAGGTATAAATTATTTTTCCTAGATGACTATTTTTATTTGGCCTTATATAATTTTTTTATTTATCTTTTAAGGTCAAGAACATAGTTATGAGTTAAGTCTAAATAATCTGTTCTTTTTTTCACTTAGAATAATTTCTTTTTACTATTATTCTTTTTTCTACTTATGGTCAAATTATTTATTATATTGTTATTTATTAATTTAAACTAAAGTTTGTTAGTGATGCATAAAAAATATTCTTAAGATTTAAATTATCATTTATTAGTATAATTTACATTTTTGCATGGCTGGGGTGTCGGCAGAAATTTTGGCTTGACATTGGTGTCAGCATTCCATTAGATGCGGACACAGGTGTCGGTTTTCTGACAAACAGGGGGGTGGGACTGATGGCAAAGTGGTGTAGATACTCGACTGTCAACCTCAGAATCGTGGGCTTAATCCTCAGTGAAAACCAAAGGAATTTTTCCAGCTCCTAGTGGTAGTCGTCAAGTCCCAGATCTTTAATTGGGTACCTGACTTAAGTTGGGGAAGTAAATGCGGCTGGTCATTGTGCTAGCCACACAAATCCCTTGGACACAATAAAATGTCTTTGTATTGTACTGTGCTGCTTTTTTATAGCAGGGATGGTTTATTTTCCGATCCCACCATGAACATACCTAATTTTATAGATGTATATAAAATAAGTTATAATTATGTTGCAGAATGCATTGTATGGGCCTAATCCGAAATAGTTTGTTTTTTTTTGGTCATATGTTTAATATAATTATAATTAATTAATAACAAAAGTAAATAAATAAAATGACTGAACATTGTAATTTAATGTGTTTATTGTAATAATTATGCTTAAGGCCCAGAGCTATAGGGGTAACCGAAATAGTAATCTTCAGCCTCTATACCAGACATGGACTATCTTCAGCCCGTTAATCATTTTGATTTGACATGCAGTATACTCCATTCATTTACACCGAAAACATTTAAATTTATGTAAGCTCATATAATGTATTATAAACACTTTATATCAAATTAAAAACCCTTCATTAGTTATAAAATTTTATCTCTGATCCATTATTGTGAAAAAAGTATAATCAGTTGTACATGTAATATTGAAAGGTCACACAAACACTAGAGATGGGCATTAAGAGTAGCTGCGGTGAATACATTGTGCACTGAAGTTTAAAAAAGATATGTAAGAGTACACAGGATGTAATTTTTATACTAAATCTGGAGCAGCCAATTCACTACCAATTAATTTCTCATTTATGTGTAGGCTTATGCTGAAAGATTGGTCAAGATTATTGTTAATGATTGACTAACTGCAAAGTATGGACATATCCAACAACACTACAGCAATGTTGTTTGTAAGTTTATAACTGGCCATTCAGAGTATGCAGAATGTAAAAATGAAATCATGGCAAGGACTACACATTATATGTGGGATGGATGTCCGAGTGGTGTAGATACTCGACTGTCAATCTGAGAGTCCTGGGTTCGATTTTCGGTACGAACCATGGGAATTTTTCCAGGTGACATGTGTTTCAAAGTCGTCCCACAAGTCCACCCAGCTTTAAATGGGTACCTGACTTTAAGTTGGGGAAGTAAAGGCGGCTGGGTGTTGTGCTAACCACACAATCCCTTCATATGCCGAGGTTATAGAAACAGATTAATTCTACACTTCATCTGCCCCGATGATCCTTTAGGGCTAAGGGAACTTTACTTTACTACACATTATGATAAAAGATGGATGTTCCAGACCTATTCTCAGAAAAGAGGGAAAGACACTAAATACTGAACAGTTAGTTTTTTAAAATTTACAACTGAATGAAACCTGCATGTGTAGTTAAAAAATGTAATATACTCAGAACGATAGGCACATGGTGTCTCAATTGCTAGCCACGAACTGGGCTTTCATAGTGCCAATGTAACGTAGATTGGGAAATATTTCAGTCTGGCTGGGTGAAATTAAGTGTTGGTGGCGAGTTAACTTTGATTGTAGGAACAATTGAAACAGCTCAGTCCTTGAGGTTCTAAAAGACTTGAATAGGTTTGTGTGTGTTACTTCTCCAACATGGATATAGATAGAGAGAAGAGAGATGCAAACTGAAAATTTCTTATGATATACAATGATTGACTGAATGGCAGATAAAAAAACATAGCCAAGATCCTTTCTTTCTGCTTTCAGTCACAATTCGGTTAATTTTGACTAGTCGTTGTACTGTAGAGAATCTTGCTTTGGAAAATACATCCACCAATAAAGTGATTTACCAACTATTTATTTATCAAAAAAATAACTACATAAATTGAAGAACAATTGCTCTGAATTATTTGATTAAAGTTAATAGTATTTTTTCCTCACGTTATTGGAGATGTTTTTGCGTCAACCCAGACTCTGGATAATTTATTGACACTGACTCCAGACAAATATTGGTGTCAACACAGACTCCAGGCAAAAAGAGCAGACAATGGCTCCCCAGCCCTGATTTTTAGCATTTTTCAATTCCGGTAGAGTACATTTACATAAAAGTATTGTTCAAGAAAATCAGCATTATTGTTCTGCTGTCATCTTACTATTAACCAATGTATAGGTTTAGATACATTGTTTTATTTTTTTCTATTTTTCAGAAGCACTATCAACCAATGACTACTGTTGATTTACATCATTATTTCTATGTTATGCTTTTTAGTTGTTTGATATTTGCTACTGTATATTTTATGTGGCAGATATTCATTGTATAAAAATTACTTCTGTATAAATACTCACTGTATAAATAGACAGTGTTAGTTGTTTTTATTTTTAATTTATTAAAATAATTTTCTTTTTAAGCTACATAAAAAAAGCTCAAAGATTGTCAAAGAAGCAGACAATGGTACATCAGTGAAATCAAAGAAAAACCATGCTGCTACCTCTCAGCCTGCAACTATTTTTGAAGATGAGTGTATGTATAAAATATATTAACTCATAAACAAAGATACAACTTTAGTCTTTTTAAAAAAAAATTCAGTTTGTAGAGATTTTACATGCACATGTATTTACTTTTTGGATGTTTTTTATTTATTTAAAAAAAAAAAAAGGGTTTGAGAAATCTTTTTAAGTTTCGTAATTTCTTATCAAATGATGACAGATAATTTCATTTACATCATATAATGACACTGCTGTTGATTTGTGGTTTTTAAATGCTTAAATCAAATCTTTGTAGCCTTTAACTCCTCAGTGCTTTTGCTGCCGGTCATTGTATTATTTTTTTTTAATTGTGATTATGAGGCTTTGAGTTGGTTGATTATCTGCACTGTATCACCTAATGATAAATGCGCAGTATTAAATACTAATCAATGCTAACTAAATCATCCACATTGGTATTTCAAGCTGTTCAACTGTAAATTAAATCTTGATAACACAACTTGTCATACTTTTTCTGTTCCTGTTGTGCTCTATTGAGATGATGTTCAGTGTCTGGGTTGTTGATTGTATTCTCTTCTACTGTCTGATTTTCTGGTGTTGGTTAGTAGTGGAGGCGTTATGGTAGCCATGGCCTTCCACTCTCTGACTCTTCAAAAATAAATCAGAAGTCCTATTGCTGACTCAATATTTTATTAACATAAAATACACAAAAAGAATATATGCATTATTTTACATTTCCAACTTTCATTTACATATTATTAATATCTAGTATTGCACTCGATTGAAAAAGATTGTCCTCAATAACTAGCTATTACAGCCAAAAAAAATTCTACGTCCTCATTCCTCGGGGGTAACAGATCACTTCCTGTTTTTGGAAAATATAAAAAACCGGGATCTCCAGTCAGTTATTAAAAAACTGTGATCCGGAAAAAAATGTACAAAAGTAGTACCTTTACACCTCCCTGCACTTCGAAAATATGTGCAACATTTTCTTAAGAACTAATAAGTTCTAGTATATATATTAACTTAACTGCTTTACAATAAGTGAAAAAATCCAACAAAAAATATTTCAATCTATGTTACAGCAACGGAGTAAATCATTCAAATTCAGACATCAAAATACTTAAAGTATGGTCATCAAAAAAAAATCAATGTTCATTATATATACAAATTGTCTAATCAATAATAATTACATGAGTGATTATGCACTATTATATCTCATTATTCAATTAATCAACCAATATTACATTGTTATCTAACACGTATGGGTGAATATAAATATTCACAAAACGTTAATCAACAAAAAAAAATCTTAATGTAAATTCCTAAGTACAAATCATCACTATACAAGTGCATATTTTTTTATCAAACAATCATTCAATAAATCTATTCATCAATGATGAGTGCATTTGTACATCAAACAAATTCTTGATGCATTATGTAATATGTGATTCAACAAAAATTTAATTGTGTGACTCAATGTTATCAAGTCTTAAGTACAATTGTTGCAATATTATCACAAACAAAATCTTAATCAGGTGAATAACTTTTCAATCAATCCTTAACAAATGCTGTATTATATTATAAGTACCTTATATATCAATTTTAAATATGAAACAATATAAACTTGTGATCTTTAGAATATTCTAAGTATTACTGACAGAAATGTCCATATAAAATAAAGTAAGTTTCTACAAAAGTGTAAAAAATTGACAGGTTATTATAGTGCCAAAAAGTTTTAAAATAACAATAAATGTAACAGAATTGTTAGGATTGTCAATAAATAATAAAATTTACAATACCAATGAATGATGTAACTTTCCAATTGTCAATAAGTAATAACAATTGATTTGCACAGTGTCAATACATTATATAGTAACTTTCCAAGTGTCAATAATAACAACTAACTTGTACAATGCCAATATAGAATGTGAAAATTTCCTACAATGCCAATATATGTGAAAAAACCTCTCAATGCCAATATATGATATACAATTTTTTACAATGTCAATGTATGAGACAATACATCTGTGCTGGTGCCATAAAATAATAACGAAATTCTGTGGTTCTAATTAGTTTAAAAAAATATTGCTAAGTTATTAATTCTACCAAATAATGAGCAAAATATGCCATATAATCAACATCGTTGTGATAAAAAAAATTATAACATCTCATGATGAATTAAATTGTAGTTTTACAATATCAATAATTACAAAATCAATCCAATATAAAATATGCTCAATTATGTGTCACAATCTTAGTATGTTGCAATAAATAAAAATCAGGCAACAAAATGTGTGTTGATAAAATTCAATAGATATATTTGGCCTAATTATTTCTCAAAAAAATAATTTTGTAAACAAAAAAATAAATTTATGACATTCCTTACTAACTGTTTAATCAGTATGCCAAAGATAAAATACCCTAGCAATTTATTTAGTTAATCTAGACAAAATATCTGGTATAAAATTCTCTGAACCTTTAATATGCTCTATGTGAAAATCATAGTCTTGCAAAAGCAAAGACCATCTGGTTAGTTTTGAATTATTTTTTTGTTTACTTTTAAAGTTGACAAGTGGCTTATGATCTATTTATGTAATTTTCCTACCTAATAAATGTTTCTGTAACTTGGTGATAAACCAAACTATGGCTAAACATTATCTTTCTACAACTGAGTACTTTTTTTCTTTTTCTTTGAGTTTTCTACTTAAATATAAGTTAGGTCTTTTCAAGTTGTTATACAAACAATAACCAATAGCAATATTTGATACATCACTGCACAATTCTAACTTATGTGAATCAAAAGCTTTCAAAATGGGGGGGGGGGGGGGCTATTAAAATGGTTTTTGATTTTATCAAGTGCCATCTTACATTCAGAGTTCCATAGAATGTTCTGTTTCATATTCTTCTTAGTTAGACTGATAAGTGGATTCATAATTTCAGTAAAATTTCTATGAACTTTCTGTAATAACTGCAGAGACCAATTAAAGCTCTGACTTGTTTTTTAGTTTCAGGAGTTTTTATTTGCAAAATTTTGCTAACATTACTTTCTGTGGGTTTAACATAATACATAATGTTGTAGCCTAAAAAAATCAATGTTGTTGATTTTTTATTTTATCAGGAGCTATTGTAAATTTATTACTTTGAAATATTGTCAGTAAATTAATTAATGTTTCTATGTGTGTCTGCCAGTCCTTGGTAAAAATGCAAACATCATCAACATAGTGTCTAACATTGGGCAAGTCTTTCAAAATAGATAACATCATTCTAGTTAATGTGGCAGTACTATTTACCAAGCTAAAGGGTATAACGTTCCATTCAAAGAAGTTATTATGAGTACAGAATGCTGTAAACTTTTTGGAGTTTTCTTCCATTGGTATTTGCCAAAAACCACGGGTTAAGTCTAAGTGTAACAAAATGTTTACATGAGCCATATCATTTATAAGATCATCCACATTGGCTAATGGTTGTTTGTCTATTTTCTATTTCTTTGTCTAAAATTTCACTATACATGTATTTATATGGGATATCATAATATTTGGCCTTTAATGGTTTATTGTCTATCAGGCTAATTCTATGTTCAATATTTGTGGCTTTACCTGGTGTATATGAAATTACAGTACTAAACATTTGCATTATTTTTACTATTTGTTTTTACATCAACAGGTATGTTTGTAGAATAATTGATTTTAGTTAAGTTTATTATTGTTCCTACTTTGGTTTCTACCTCTCTCATTATTCTGTCTTGGATATCTATTGTAATTTCTTTTATTGTTGTTTCTTTGGTAATATTTATCAGGGAAATATCAACTGCTATTTTGATAGTTTGTGTCCAAGTATCTGTTGTTATTTATTTTACTGTCTGTAATATCTGTTATGCAATTGGACTTCAGTGCTGGATAAAACAAACTTTAAAAAATGCTTAACCTGCTAGTTTGCAAACACAGATTCCTGCAAAGGGCATGCACTATCATTTCTTCTTTTTCGTTACATTGAAGCCTTGCCAGACTATCTTAGCCTTTATTTCTATGTGAAGATCTATATCATTATTTGATTTAATGTGTTTAAAATTGTTCTATTGGAAAGATTTCTGGTTAACTCTTAGTATATTTTAAGAAATCATTTAGTGCAGAAGGTCTAGGCCTTCATGAAAATCTCTATTTGCTAAGAAAATATGTTAATCAGTTACTTTCAGTCATAAGCCTAATTTCTTTTCTGCACCTTTTGAACAGTACATTCTTTTGAAAAAAGGTTTTGGTCCTCCCTCTGAGAGGCTTCCTTCTAGGTTGTTTGTTGCCCTTTTGAACCAATATGTAGGGTGGCACTGGATGTAGGATATTCCAGTAAAATTTTAAGCCACACAAGCAGTTATATAACATGTTACCTAAAAATTTAGAACTAAAATTCAATATTTTAAAACATGCAACGCTTTTCTCTAGATGACTCAGACACAATTTTCCCAAGAAATCAGCGGCTAAGTTCATATGTGGACAAATTGCTGACTTGGCGACCCCCTTGTTTATTTGGAACAATACCAGACAGTGAACCAGAGAGTGATCCAGAAGATATGCTCATTGACAAACTAGTTAATGCCCCCATAATTTTTCCAGAAGGTTAGTCTTCTTTTATGTACATAATAACCTATAGTAAGCAAATATTTGGTGTTTAATTAAGAATTATATATATGTTTATTAGGCTCAGATTTCTATGGCCTAAAAAATCAAATATGTATTAATCTATGCCCTAAAATAGACTGATACATGTGTCAGAAAAAATTAAAAAATGTGCTCTTAAAATAATGGGCCTATATAAAGTCTATACAAGTCTATATAAAGATTTGACATGGGTGAGCAACTGCTTTCTTAAAGCCTGCATGATGTTTTTAAAAAAAATAATTGTAGCTATTCATAGGTTAAGCAAGAAATAGATTTGTTCTGCCTCTAAACCATCACTTTTATGCATACCAATATGAACCGAGAATTACTTAAAGTGCTTATGTTTTTTGAGCCTTTAACCCTTAGAAATGCAATTTCATCCAGGGGAAATAGAGCTATCATTTCTCATTGGACCTCTTTGCCAACGTTATTGATAACTAGAAAACTTCCCATTGACATCCATATTTGGGTATTTTTTTTTTACCATTTACATATACATGTAATAAAATCTGGATAATAGATCTAGATATTTTTTGTTCAGTTAATTAAACATTACTGTAATTACTTGCAATACTTTTAACTAATTCTAAATATTTTTCTCAATATCTGAATAATTCTTGGGTAAATGAGCTGGCAGCCTTTGGCCATCTTTGGTCAATCAGGATTGCGATCTTCATATTCCAGCATCATTTGTCATCAAGTAATGTGTTCAATGTCTGGTTTCTTGGACAGCACCATGGAAGAAGCCACTTTAATAGTCACTTGTATACTTGTGCATGCCATGAACCATCTTCAGTTCAGAGCGCTTCATCATGATAATGATCTACTGAGAAGGAAGATATTTTGTATTATACTAGTATAAATGTTTGCTATCTAAATGGGAAGTCATAAAAATAATCTATAAGCTTGAAGGTCAGATAAAAAATTTTTATGATGGCATTTCTAAAGTTGTTAAATGTAAGCCGCATGAGGTTGATTTTTTATCTTACATTTTTTATAAATCTTTTGAATGATCTGAATACACTTGGCAAAAATGAGACCAGTGGTGAAGCTATTCTTTTGGAAGGGGAAACTAAGTAACCGCCAAGAAATAGAGGTCCAGGGCCCCAAAAAACACAAGAATGGCTCTGAACTAAGCTAGTTTTAAGACATATTGAAAAAATGACAACTTTCCTCTTTTTAGATTGACTATCAAACATCAATACAGAAGTGTGCTATGATACTTTGATCATATTTTTCACTTCGTCCACGGTTGATTTTGAGACACTGTTCTCTGACCTCTGTCAGCATGAGCATTTAGTCACTGAACCACAGTTACTGTAACTCATATCCCAAGGGAGCATCCTATTGATTTGGGAGCAGGAGCACTGTTTATATCCTTATATTTGCAGTCATGCTTGTAGAACACTCGGCACCTATATTTGTTTAACTGTTTTTTCACTTATAAAATATACAAAAGATCTGACAAGATCTTATAACAGTTTTGCCGTTACTGTAATAGCACTGACCTTATAAATATTGTACTAGATTAATGCGATCCTTAAAACATGTTTTAAAGATTCTTTACTTCATGTAGTTGCTGCTAGGCTGTAATGTTCTTATTGGCGATTTATATTTTCATGATAATTTAGTCCTTATATGCAGTATATGTTTGCACTGTATATACAGGTGTATATATAGTATATTTCTTCAGATGTCAACAAATGCATTTTTATATTAGTAAATTCTGTAAAACTATTCCGATGTGAAAATGTACTAGGTTATATTTCATTTTAAATTATACTTTTTTTTAGGTCCTAGAAATCAGAGCCCTATTTACATAATTATTTTATCATTGTATTGTAAACATTGTTAATTTTACATTTGGTTGAATCAGTTTCAGTGCCAGAGTTTAGTGAAAAAGATTTGGACAGTTTGATGATGGAACTCCCTCCATTGGAAATTCCAGAGTCTGAAGACAAGACAATATTTGAATCAACACCTAACACATCGTTATCATTAGGCAGTTTACAGATGCTTAATAACTATGGCATCGAGTATATTGACAATCAACTTAAGCATTAGCCATTTTTTTATAATGTGTTCTTTTTTTATTTTAAATTTTCTTAAGTTTGAGGTGGTGCTTTCTTTTATATACTGTAATGTACTATTTTTACCAATAATAAAATTACTTATAACAAGTGCATATTTCTTTTTTTATTCATTTTTTTTTTATCGTTCCATACTTATTCTTTACTTAAATATAAGTAGATAATTCTTGATGGCCTAAAAGTACACATAAGTTAACAAAATCTGTTTCTTACATCCAGTCTCCTATTTACAATAATTGGAGGATTTTACATTACAAATCTTAATGATGTGGCAGATAATCTCTGTTGTCAGCATTATAAATGGGTCATTCCATGTCAACTCAACCAGTTTTTTGACAATTGTTCACCCGACCCCCTCAGATCTTCCTGAAATTTTCAGGGCTTGTGGTACATTCAAAGTTGAGTGATTCCTGAAAATTTTAGGTTATTTGGTCAAAACTTTCTGAGATATGATTTTTGTAATTTTTAAAGGTAGTTGGCAGTGCATCGTGACATTTACATTTTTTCGATATTTGAACGTGAATATTTCAAAAACTAAAAGAGGTATCAGGCTGAAATTTTCAGTATTTACTCATTGTTTTGTCCAAAGTTGAATGATGTATTTATCTTAAGTGTAGCTTGCACACATAATGCCCTAAAAATTTCCAAATATTGCACTTCAGACAGTTTTCATCAATATTTGACTCGGTATAGCCAAGAACCTTTAAGATGAAATGATGTTTGTTATACAATTAGTAAGTACCATATATGTGTTTATTATTTTGATAGAGAATTCCTGTTAATCAATAATAGTGTACTCATGGTGGGCCCCTTTAAGCATCATGGTCGTCCATTTTTGCAGAGTGGAACTTTTTTGCTATGGAAATTTGCTATATTGTGAGGTCATTAGCATTATACCATCACTAACAAGTTAATCCTTGTCAGCAGACACACTAAACAAATAACTTCTTCATATTAGCTAACTTAATCAGGCCTTTCTTCTATCCAGCAAACAAATTGTTGTACAGAAAGTTTCTCCCTTTGTAGATAGCCGCTCCGTGGACCAGTGGCCGAGCAGTCAACAGAGGTACGAATTCACATCTCTCGGTCAATTTTTCTATGCCGTCAGCTCCCTGGTCGGGATGCCGCTTTTCATCCCAGCACCTGTGGTATGACGCAATTGCGGGGATGGGGTAGGAAGGGAGGGAGTAATGGAACATATACTATTATATTTATTAATACTATTAGAGGGTGGCTGTGCGAGTCAAGGGTTGGAATAAAGTGGGAATGTTTTCGCCAAATTACTCACAACCAGTGACAACAGGACTCACTTTGCATGACAGAATCACTCATCAAGAAGTCCTAGATGGAACTTCCTCAACAAGTGTCTAAACCATAATACAAATTTTTGAGTTCTTGCCTTGGGTTTCAAAGATAAGTTCCAATTTAAAAAAAACTCATGTGGCCCTAATCCATTCTTTGCCACACTACCTACAAAAAGGCTTAGAAGACTCATTACATCAAAAAGCTATGATTTCTTACTCAGAGGGTAATTTGATGTTAAATTATTTTGATTGTCCATCGATTGTCGAAAGGTTTCCCATCCCTGATATGAATTTTGTTTTTGATGATTTTGAGTGAATTAACCTTCAAAGAACTACACCCAGTATAGCTTCATATAAAATTAAAAGAATATCTGCAGAAATATGGTTTCTATTGATCAAGACTTTTCTCCATAGAAGGTAAATAAATGGTAATTCTGTCTTTAGAACTCCTAAACATTACAATATGCCTAATATATGTATACTCTTTTAAGCATATTATGTATTGGACAAGAAATATGTTTAATGCAGACAGAATTTGTGCATGTTTATTTCATTTTTTGTGATAGTTTATAGAATAGTCTGTAATTTTCATAGCAAACTTTTAGTGGATAAATGCATGCATTATTCTATCTTTTTTAGGTCATAGAAATCGGAGCCCGATTTGTATCCCTCAAACAGTGCAATAATATAGGAGTTAAATTGATATCTAAAATTATGTGATAATATTTTTCCAATAGAATAAATAAATGATAGGATTGTAAAAAAAAAAGCTTTGATCAACAGAGTAAACAATAAAAACATCATTTAATGGTTTTAATAATGAAACAGCATAAACAATTTTAACATACTTTTAAGATATACA
>JAGDYQ010000184.1:44501-70777 GCA_021962125.1 Bulinus truncatus | reverse complement strand
CAAATAATGTACACTACATATGTATAAATTGTGGGGGACATTCATGTGTACGAATAAAAGAGATGCACACTATGTGCAAATTGCCATAGACATTTATTAATTGATGAAAAATTAAGTAGTCAGATAATGATATACAATTCTACCTCTTTATATCCAGTATAGGAAGAATTTATTGTTTACAATCCTGTGCTGTGACTAGTTGGATAACATTGACAACAGTTTAATAAAAAATGCAATAAAAAGTCTGACATATTACACAAATACATTTTTATATTTTCATATTGATATAAATGTATTGAAATAAAAATAATATATATAATCGAAACATAACATTTGTTTATACAATGTCTTCTAGATTAAACAAATGAACAGAAAATGTATGATCCTGGCTGCCTTTTTTTTCCTCGACATGGCCTTTTTACAAACTGAGTCCACAAAAATTTTTGTAGACATAGCCACTTCAAAGATTATTTATATCTCTTAATATTGATTTATCATTTCCTTTGAATGAAAATAAAATTTACTTCAAAACTAAGTCTGAGGCTTTATTTTTATTAATTTCACAGCCCATTCTTAAAGTCTATTATTCTTTTAACCATGGCAGAATGTATAAATATTGTGAAAATATTATGACATACGAGAGTGAATGGGAGGTGAGGTGTTAATGATATCTATAAAAGAAAATCAGACACTGAGACATTGAATTTATTTAATTTAATGAGAAAGTCTGACAAGAAACAATTATTTTACTTGGTGCACCAGGTTGTGCAGTATGATTTTTCAATCATATCTAAAACAAAATAAACAACTATACCATAATTTATATTGATTTGATTTCTGTATGGAATTGGAATTTTGAGTTATAAATGTTTGAAATAAAAAGATCATTAGAAGCAGGTTTATTCAAAATTTGAATGCAAATCAATATGTTTAAATGCAGAGAAATGAGTAAATTTAAGTAGAAATTTTTTTTAAAATGTATTTTTATCTCAATTGTAATTTCAATCATGCCTTTCATTTTCTCCCACACTCTTCCAGCTTTTGAAATGTCTGCACTTAGTTTTGCTGTTCATAATGATAAAGAAAATGCAACACCTGCAGGACTTTCTAAGGGATTGAGCACTAAATCTTTTGGGCCAAGTAAATATTCACTTTTTTAAAAGCTATCCGTTATATGTTTAAAAATAACTTATTAACATTTTAGTAAAAAATAATGCTTATATATTTCTTCTCTCTATCCCTCCCTCTCTCCCATCCTCTCTATCTCCCTCCCTCCCCTCTATCTCCCTTCCTTTCTTTTCCTTCCCTCCCTTTCTCTCCCTCTCTCTCTCCTCTCCCTCACTCCTTCTCTCCCCCTACCTCCCTCCAACCCTCCTTTCCCCTCTCTCCACCCTACCACCTCTCTCTCACTTTATCTCTCTCTCCCTTCCTCTCTCTATTATTATGGCTTCACACTTTTTCTAAAATCCTTCTTCATTCCTTTACTTCCTCAAACTGTACAAATCAGGGAGCATGATAAAACAACAACAATTCTTTGCAGCACAAAGGCACGATACAGCACCAGCGCACAAGTTCTATTCGGCTTTAATAGTAGGAAAATTTAAAAATGTAAAATGTATCAACGGGAAATGACGTCACAGAGGAGTTTTATTTATGGCGCCGTCGAGATTACTTTAATATAGTAAAATACTAAAATAAAAATAATTAATTACAATTAAACTTCACATCGAGATGAAATGAAACCTGTCCCATGACCTTCCCCAAGTAATTATGTGTACGTGTACTAAATTTCACGTTATTCGGTTGTCTGGATCTTGGAACAGACAGACAGACAGCTAATGCGTCTTATAAGTATAGAGATAATTATGAGGCATTTTTATTCTTAACCTAATCTTTTACTGCATTATTTATACCAGTCCTATGCCATTTTATTATGGTTATGGGAGTCTTTCTTATTTGTATGTATTGTATTTAATGTAATAATTAGTAGGTAGTTTTCAGCTGTATTAATTTTGCCTTAAGATGTGGTTAGGAAGAATGCTCCTTAAGTAGATATCAGTTTTTTTTATGATAAATTACTAAGTAACTTTTTGCATGACTGCTTTTGTTTCAGGAAATAAGGGAATAAATGTTCAGCCGACACCACGCAAAGCTCTAATTGATGTTAATCAAATAGGAATATTAAATAATTTTCCAAAGGATTCTAACCAAAAGGATACAAATTTCAAACCTATAAAGCTATCAACTAAAGTTTCAGCTAGAATAGAAAATTTTCCCCAAGGATCAAACATAAAAAAACTTGACTCAAAGAAAACACCCAAGGTATAAATTACTTTTCCTAGATGACTATTTTTTTTGGCCTTATATAATTTTTTTATTTATCTTTTAAGGCCAAGAACATAGTTATGAATAATCTGTTCTTTTTTTCTGCTTAGAATAATTTCTTTTTACTAGTATTCTTTTTTCTACTTATGGTCAAATTATTTATTATATTGTTTTTTATTAATTTAAACTAAAGTTTGTTAGTGATGCATAAAAAATATTCCTAAGATTTGAATTATCATTTATTAGTATAATTTACATTTTTGCATGGCTGGGGGGTCGGCAGAAATTTTGGCTTGACACTAGTGTCAGCATTCCATTAGATGCAGACACAGGTGTCGGTTTTCTGACAGACAGGGGGGTGGGACTGATGGCAAAGTGGTGTAGATGCTCGACTGTCAACCCCAGAATCGTGGGCTTGATCCTCAGTGAAAACCAAAGGAATTTTTCCAGGTCCTAGTGGTAGTTGGTCAAGTCCCAGATCTTTAATTGGGTACCTGACTTAAGTTGGGGAAGTAAATGCGGCTGGTCGTTGTGCTAACCACACAAATCCATTGGACACAATAAAATGCCTTTGTATTGTACTGTGCTGCTTTTTTATAGCAGGGATGGTTTATTTTCCGATCCCACCATGAACATACCTAATTTTATAGATGTATATAAAATAAGTTATAATTATGTTGCAGTATGCATTGTATGGGCCTAATCTGAAATAGTTTTTTTTTTGGTCATATGTTTAATATAATTATAATTAATTAATAACAAAAGTAAATAAATAAAATGACTGAACATTGTAATTTAATGTGTTTATTGTAATAATTATGCTTAAGGCGCAGTGCTATAGGGGGTCATCGAAATAGTAATCTTCAGCCTCTATACCACACATGGACTATCTTCAGCCCGTTAATCATTTTGATTTGACATGCAGTATACTCCATTCATTTACACAGATAACATTTAAATTTATGTAAGCTCATATAATGTATTATAAACACTTCATATCAAATTAAAAAACCCTTCATTAGTTATGAAATTATATCTCTGATCCATTATTGTGAAAAAAGTATAATCAGTTGTACATGTAATATTGAAAGGTCATACAAACACTAGAGATGGGCATTAAGAGTAGCTGCGGTGAATACATTGTGCACTGAAGTAACTGAAGTTTAAAAAAGATATGTAAGAGTACACAGGATGTAATTTTTATACTAAACCTGGAGCAGTCAATTCGCTACCAATTAATCTCTCATTTATTGTAGGCTTATGCTGGAAGATTGGTCAAGATTATTGTTAATGATTGACTAACTGCAAAGTATGGACATATCCAACAACACTACAGCAGTGTTGTTTGTAAGTTTATAACTGGCCATTCAGAGTATGCAGAATGTTAAAATGAAATCATGGCAAGGACTACACATTATATGTGGGACGGATGTCCGAGTGGTGTAGATACTCGACTGTCAACCTGAGAGTCCTGGGTTTGATTTTCGATAAGAACCATGGGAATTTTTCCAGGTGAAATGTGTTTCAAAGTCGTCCCACAAGTTCACTCAGCTTTAAATGGGTACTGACTTTAAGTTGGGGAAGTAAAGGTGGCTGGGCGTTGTGCTAGCCACACAATCCCTTCATATGCCGAGGTTATAGAAACAGATGAATTCTACACTTCATCTGCCTCGATTGTCCTTTAGGGCTAAGGGAACTTTACTTTACTACACATTATGATAAAAGATAAATGTTCCAGACCTATTCTCAGAAAAGAGGGAAAGACAGTTAATTTTTAAAAATTTACAACTGAATGAAACCTGCATGTGTAGTTAAAAAATATAATATACTCAGAACGACAGGCACATGGTGTCTCAATTGCTAGCCACGAACTGGGCTTTCATAGTGCCAATGTAACGTAGATTGGGAAATATTTCAGTCTGGCTGGGTGAAATTAAGTGTTGGTGGCGAGTTAACTTTGATTGTAGGAACAATTGAAACAGCTCAGTCCTTGAGGTTCTAAAAGACTTGAATAGGTTTGTGTGTGTTACTTCTCCAACATGGATATAGATAGAGAGAAGAGAGATGCAAACTGAAAATTTCTTATGATATACAATGATTAACTGAATGGCAGATAAAAAAACATAGCCAAGATCCTTTCTTTCTGCTTTCAGTCACAATTCGATTAATTTTGACTAGTCGTTGTACTGTAGAGAATCTTGCTTTGGAAAATACATCCACCAATAAAGTGATTTACCAACTATTTATTTAAAAAAAAAACAACTAAATACAGTGTAAATTGAAGAACAATTGCTCTGAATTATTTGATTACAGTTATAGTATTTTTTCCTCATGTTATTAGAGATGTTTTTGCGTCATACCAGACTCCAGGCAAAAATAGCAGACAATGGCTCCCCAGCCCTGATTTTTAGCATTTTTCAATTCCATTAGAGTACATTTACATAAAAGTATTGTTCAAGAAAATCAGCATTATTGTTCTGCTGTCATCTTACTATTAACCAATGTATAGGTTTAGATACATTGTTTTATTTTTTTCTATTTTTCAGAAGCACTATCAACCATTGACTACTGTTGATTTACATCATTATTTCTATGTTATGCTTTTAAGTTGTTTGATATTTGCTACTGTATATTTTATGTGGCAGATATTCATTGTATAAAAATTACTTCTGTATAAATACTCACTGTATAAATAGACAGTGTTAGTTGTTTTTATTTTTAATTATTTAAAATAATTTTCTTTTTAAGCTACATAAAAAAAGCTCAAAGATTGTCAAAGAAGCAGACAATGGTACTTCAGTGAAATCAAAGAAAAAACATGCTTCTACCTCTCAGCCTGCAACTACTTTTGAAGATGAGTGTATGTATAAAATATATTAACTCATAAACAAAGATACAACTTTAGTCTTTTTAAAAAAAAATTCAGTTTGTAGAGATTTTACATGCACATGTATTTACTTTTTGGATGTTTTTTATTTATTTTTTAGAAGAAAAAAAGGGTTTGAGAAATCTTTTTAAGTATCGTAATTTCTTATCAAATGATGACAGATAATTTGATTTACATCATATAATGTTGATTTGTGGTTTTTAAATGCTTAAATCAAATCTTTGTAGCCTTTAACTCCTCAGTGCTTTTGCTGCCGGTCATTGTATTTTTTTTTTTAATTGTGTTTATGAGGCTTTGAGTTGGTTGATTATCTGCACTGTATCACCTAATGATAAATGCGTAGTATTAAATACTAATCAATGCTAACTAAATCATCCACATTGGTATTTCAAGCTGTTCAAGTGTAAATTAAATCTTGATAACACAACTTGTCATACTTTTTCTGTTCCTGTTGTGCTCTTTTGAGATGATGTTCAGTGTCTGGGTTGTTGATTGTATTCTCTTCTACTGTCTGATTTTCTGGTGTTGGTTAGTAGTGGAGGCGTTATGGTAGCCATGGCCTTCCACTCTCTGACTCTCCAAAAATAAATCAGAAGTCCTTTTGCTGACTCAATATTTTATTAACATAAAATACGCAAAAAGAATATATGCATTATTTAACATTTCCAACTTTCATTTACATATTATTAATATCTAGGATTGCACCCGATTGAAAAAGATTGTCGTCAATAACTAGCTATTACAGCCAAAAATATTCTACGTCCTCATTCCTCGGGGGTAACAGATTACTTCCTGTTTTCGGGAAATATAAAAAACCCGGATCTCCAGTCAGTTATTAAAAAACTGTGATCCGGAAAAAAATGTACAAAAGTAGTACCTTTACACCTCCCTGCACTTCGAAAATATGTGCAACATTTTCTTAAGAACTAATCAGTTCTAATATATATATTAACTTAACTGCTTTACAATAAGTGAAAAAATCCAACAAAAAATATTTCAATCTATGTTACAGCAAGGGAGTAAATCATTCAAATTCAGACATCAAAATATTTAGCGTATGGTCATCAAAAAAAAAATCAATGTTCATTATATATACAAATTGTCTAATCAATAATAATTACATGAGTGATTATGCACTATTATATCTCATTATACAATTAATCAACCAATATTACATTGTTATCTAACATGTATGGGTGAATATAAATATTCACAAAACGTTAATCAACAAAAAAAAATCTTAATGTAAATTCCCAAGCACAAATCATCACTATACAAGTGCATATTTTTTTATCAAAACATCAAACAATCATTCAATAAATCTATTCATCAATAATGAGTGCATCATGTACATCTAACAAATTCTTGATGCATTAAGTAATATGTGATTCAACAAAAATTTAATTGTGTGACTCAATGTTATCAAGTCTTAAGTACAATTGTTGCAATATTATCACAAACAAAATTTTAATCAGGTGAATAACTTTTCAATCAATCCTTAACAAATGCTGTATTATATTATAAGTACCATATATATCAATTTTAAATATGAAACAATATAAACTTGTGATCTTTAGAATATTCTAAGTATTACTGACATAAATGTCCATATAAAATAAAGTAAGTTTCTACAAAAGTGTAAAAAAATTGACAGGTTATTATAGTGTCAAAAGTTTCTCTTTTAAAATGTCAATAAATGTAACGGAATTGTTAGGATTGTCAATAAATAATAAAATAAAATTTACAATACCAATGAATGATGTAACTTTCCAATTGTCAATAAGTAATAACAATTGATTTGCACAGTGTCAATACATTATATAGTAACTTTCCAAGTGTCAATAATAACAACCAACTTGTACAATGCCAATATAGAATGTGAAAATTTCCTACAATGCCAATATATGTGAAAAAATCTCTTAATGCCAATATATGATGTACAATTTTTTACAATGTCAATGTATGAGACAATACATCTGTTCTGGTGCCATAAAATAATAACAAAATTCTGTGGTTCTCATTAGTTTAAAAAAAAATATTGCTAAGTTATTAATTCTACCAAATAATGAGCAAAATATGCATTATAATCAACATCGTTATGATAAAAAAAAATCATAACATCTCATGATGAATTAAATTGTAGTTTTACAATATCTATAATTACAAAATCAATCCAACATAAAATCTGCTCAGTTATGTGTCTCAATCTTAGTATGTTGCAATAAATAAAAATCAGGCCTCAAAATGTGTGTTGATAAAATTCAATATATATATTTGGCCTAACTAATTATTTCTAAAAAAAATAAATTTATGACATTCCTTACTAACTGTTTAATCAGTATGCCAAAGATAAAATACCCTAGCAATTTATTTAGTTAATCTAGACAAAATATCAGGTATGAAATTCTCTGAACCTTTAATGTGAAAATCATAGTCTTGCAAAAGCAAAGACCATCTGGTTAGTTTTGAATTATTTTTTTGTTTACTTTTAAAGTTGACAAGTGGCTTATGATCTATTAAAACTGTAATTTTCCTACCTAATAAATGTTTCTGTACCTTGGTGATAAACCAAACTATGGCTAAACATTCTCTTTCTATAACTGAGTACTTTTTTTCTTTTTCTGTGAGTTTTCTACTTAAATGTAAGATATGTCTATTCAAGTTGTTATACAAGCAAGAACCAATAGCAATATTTGATACATCACTGCACAATTCTACCTTCTTATGTGAATCAAAAGCTTTCAAAATGGGGGGGGGGGGGGGCTATTAAAATGGTTTTTGATTTTATCAAGTGCTATCTTACATTCAGAGTTCCATAGAATGTTCTGTTTCATATTCTTCTTAGTTAGACTGATAAGTGGATTCATAATTTCAGTAAAATTTCTATGAACTTTCTGTAATAACTGCAGAGACCAATTAAAGCTCTGACTTGTTTTTTAGTTTCAGGAGTTTTTATTTGCAAAATTTTGCTAACATTACTTTCTGTGGGTTTAACATAATACATAATGTAGTAGCCTAAAAAAATCAATATTGTTGAATCCTCTTTTTATTTTATCAGGAGCTATTGTATATTTATTACTTTGAAATATTGTCAGTAAATTAATTAATGTTTCTATGAGTGTCTGCCAGTCCTTGGTAAAAATGCAAACATCATCAACATAGTGTCTAACATTGGGTATGTCTTTCAAAATAGATAACATCATTCTAGTTAATGTGGCAGTACTATTTACCAAGCTAAAGGGTATAACGTTCCATTCAAAGAAGTTATTATGAGTACAGAATGCTGTAAACTTTTTGGAGTTTTCTTCCATTGGAATTTGCCAAAAACCACGGGTTAAGTCTAAGTGTAACAAAATTTTTGCATGAGCCATATCATTTATAAGATCATCCACATTGGCTAATGGTTGTTTGTCTATTTTCTATTTCTTTGTCTAAAATTTCACTATACATGTATTTATATGGGATATCATAATATTTGGCCTTTAATGGTTTATTGTCTATCAGGCTAATTCTATGTTCAATATTTGTGGCTTTACCTGGTGTATATGAAATTACAGTACTAAACATTTGCATTATTTTCACTATTTGTTTTTACATCAACAGGTTTGTTTGTAGAATCATTGATTTTAGTTAAGTTTATTATTGTTCCTACTTTGGTTTCTACCTCTCTCATTTTTCTGTCTTGGATATCTATTGTAATTTCTTTTATTGTTGTTTCTTTGGTAATATTTATCAGGGAAATATCTACTGCTATTTTGATAGTTTGTGTCCAAGTATCTGTTGTTATTTATTTTACTGTCTGTAATATCTGTTATGCAATTGGACTTCAGTGTGGATAAAACAAACTTTAAAAAATGCTTAACCTGTTTGTTGCAACTACAGATTCCTGCAAAGGGCATGCACTATCATTTCTTTTTTTTCGTTACATGAAGCCTTGCCAGACTATCTTAGCCTTTATTTCTATGTGAAGATCTATATCATTATTTGATTTAATGTGTTTAAAATGGTTCTATTGGAGAGATTTCTGGTTAACTCTTATTATATTTTAAGAAATCATTTAGTGCAGAAGGTCTAGGCCTTCATGAAAATCTCTATTTGCTAAGAAAACATGTTATCATTTACTTTCAGTCATAAGCCTAATTTCTTTTCTGCACCTTTTGAACAGTACATTCTTTTGAAAAAAGGTCCTTCCCTCTGAGAGGCTTCCTTCTAGGTTGTTTGTTGCCCTTTTGAACCAATATGTAGGGTGGCACTGGATGTAGGATATTCCAGTAAAATTTTAAGCCACATAAGCAGTTATATAACATGTTACATAAAAATTTAGAACTAAAATTCAATATTTAAAAACATGCAACGCTTTTCTCTAGATGACTCAGACACAATTTTCCCAAGAAATCAGCGGCTAAGTTCATATGTGGACAAATTGCTGACATGGCGACCCCCTTGTTTATTTGGAACAATACCAGACAGTGAACCAGAGAGTGATCCAGAAGATATGCTCATTGACAAACTAGTTAATGCCCCCATAATTTTTCCAGATGGTTAGTCTTCTTTTATATACATAATAACCTATAGTAAGCAAATATTTGGTGTTTAATTCAGAATTATATATATGTTTATCAGGCTCAGATTTCTATGGCCTAAAAAATCAAATATGTATTAATCTATGCCCTAAAATAGACTGATATATGTGTCATAAAAAATGTGCTCTTAAAATAATGGGCCTATATAAAGTCTATACAAGTCTATATAAAGATTTGACACTGGTGGGCAACTGTTTTCTTAAAGCCTGCATGATGTTTTTAAAAAAAATAATTGTAGCTATTTATAGGTTAAGCAAGAAATAGATTTGTTCTGCCTCTAAACCATCACTTTTATGCATACCAATATGAACCAAGAATTACTTAAAGTGCTTATATTTTTCGAGCCTTTGACCCTTAGAAATGCAATTTCATCCAGGGGAAATAGAGCTATCATTTCTCATTGGACCTCTTTGCCAACGTTATTGATAACTAGAAAACTTCCCATTGACATCCATATTTGGGTATTTTTTTTTACCATTTACATATACATGTAATAAAATCTGGATAATAGATCTAGATATTTTTTGTTCAGTTAATTAAACATTACTGTAATTACTTGCAATACTTTTAACTAATTCTAAATATTTTTCTCAATATCTGAATAATTCTTGGGTAAATAAGCTGGCAGCCTTTGGCCATCTTTGGTCAATCAGGATTGCGATCTTCATATTCCAGCATCATTTGTCATCAAGTAATGTGTTCAATGTCTGCTTTCCTGGACAGCACCATGGAAGAAGCCACTTTAATAGTCACTTGTATACTTGTGCATGCCATGAACCATCTTCAGTTCAGAGCGCTTCATCATGATGATAATCTACTGAGAAGGAAGATATTTTGTATTATACTAGTAATAATGTTTGCTATCTAAATGGGAAGTCGTAAAAATAATCTATAAGCTTGAAGGTCAGATACAAAAATTTTATGATGGCATTTCTAAAGTTGTTAAATCTAAGCCGCATGAGGTTGATTTTTTATCTTACATTTTTTATAAATCTTTTGAATGATCTGAATACACATGGCGAAAACCAAACTGAGACCAGTGGTGGAGCTATTCTTTTGGATGGGGAAACTAAGTAACCGCCAAGAAATAGAGGTCCAGGGCCCCGAAAAACACAAGAATGGTTCTGAACTAAGCCAGTTTTAAGACATATTTGAAAAAATTACAACTTTCCTCTTTTTAGTTTGAATATCAAACATCAATGCAGAAGTGTGCTATGATACTTTGATCATATTTTTCCCTTCATCCACGGTTGATTTTGAGACACTGTTCTCTGACCTCTGTCAGCATTAGCATTTATTCACTGAACCACAGTTACTGTAACTCATATGCCAAGGGAGCATCCTATTGATTTGGGAGCAGGAGCACTGTTTATATCCTTCTATTTGAAGTCATGCTTGTAGAACACTTCGGCGCCTATATTAAATATTTTTTCACTCATAAAATATACAAAAGATCTGACAGTTTTGCCGTTACTGTAATAGCACGACCTTATAAATATTGTACTAGATTAATGCGATCCTTAAAACATGTTTCAAAGATTCTTTACTTCATGTAGTTCCTGCTAGGCTGTAATGTTCTTATTGGCGATTTATATTTTCATGATAATTTAGTCCTTATATGTAGTATATGTATGCACTGTATATACAGGTGTATATAAAGTATATTTCTTCAGATGTCAACAAATGCATTTTTATATTAGTAAATTCTGTAAAACTATTCCGATGTGAAAAGGTACTAGGTTATATTTCATTTTAAATTATACTTTTTTTTAGGTCCTAGAAATCAGAGCCCTATTCACATAATTATTTTTTCATTGTATTGTAAACATTGTTAATTTTACATTTGGTTGAATCAGTTTCAGTGCCAGAGTTTAGTGAAAAAGATTTGGACAGTTTGATGATGGAACTCCCTCCATTGGAAATTCCAGAGTCTGAAGACAAGACAATATTTGAATCAACACCTAACACATCGTTATCATTAGGCAGTTTACAGATGCTTAATAACTATGGCATTGAGTATATTGACAATCAACTTAAGCATTAGCCATTTTTTTATAATGTGTTCTTTTTTTATTTTAAATTTTCTTAAGTTTGAGGTGGTGCTTTCTTTTATATACTGTAATGTACTATTTTTACCAATAATAAAATTATGTATAACAAGTCCATATTTCTTTTTTATTCATTTTTTTTATCGTTCCATACTTATTCTTTACTTAAATATAAGTATATAATTCTTGATGGCCTAAAAGTACACATAAGTTAACAAAATTTGTTTCTTACATCCAGTCTCCTATTTACAATAATTGGAGGATTTTATATTACAAATCTTAAAGATGTGGCAGATAATCTCTGTTGCCAGCATTATAAATGCAATTTCTAATTTCTCAATGTATCTATCGCCATTGGAAGTCCTCTCAAAACCGAATTATGGTATACCTTGCTGGATAGGCCCACCAAACTAGTTAAATGCAAAGGGAAATTTGCTATATTGTGAGGTCATTAGCATTATACCATCACTAACAAGTTAATCCTTGTCGGCAGACACACTAAACAAATAACTTTTTCATGTTAGCTAACTTAATCAGGCCTTTCTTCTATCCAGCAAACAAATTGTTGTACAGAAAGTGCCAAACTTTGTATGCCATTTTCATTTGACACTGATTGGACTACATGTATTTATTTTCTTTTTATAGTTTTTTTTATAACATTAAAGCATTATATATCTGAATTGACAATCTTACAAGGTTGACAAGTGAATTACAGCCTGTGACAGGTGTTGAGGACCCCTATGAGGGTATCCTTGGCTTGTATCTAGAAATATGAGGGCTGACTCAATTGGTACTTGTATTTCTATTTGTGTTTCTGCCACACACTGTCTCACCAGTAATTAGATGTACAACACTGGACGATAATCAATTCAATAAGTCTTGTATAACAACAAAAATGGCTATTTATTTACATAAAGGCACCAGCCCATAGCAGGAACTGGTGGCTTCTAAAAGTGCAGCACAGATAATCCAAAATGCCGTAAAAATAATCCAATATAAATGCATAAGGGGAAAATGACATCACAATTTAACTCTCTTTCTCGCTCACTTGATCGACTGCTTTTTTACAAGACCACCCAGTCGAATCCCAAATTATTCTACGTTACTCCCATACTTTTACATACATGACCAATCATCGGTGCTCCCTGTCAATCAGGGGGGTGGGGGGAGGTGATGGTACGTCATACCATCAAAAGCCGAGTGTAGCTGAACTTCTGAGCGGGTTTCTCCCTTTGTAGATAGCCGCTCCGTGGACCAGTGGCAGAGCGGTCAACAGAGTGCGAATTCACATTTCTCGGTCAATTTTTCTATGCCATCAGCTCCCTGGTCGAGATGCCGCTTTTCATCCCAGCACCTGTGGTATGACGCAATAGCGGGGGTGGGGTAGGAAGGGAGGGAGTAATGGAACATATACTATTATATTTATTAATACTATTAGAGGGTGGCTGTGCGAGTCAAGGGTTGGAATAAAGTGGGAATGTTTTCGCCAAATTACTCACAACCCGTGACAACAGGACTCACTTTGCATGACCGAATCACTCATCAAGAAGTCCTAGATGGCGCTTCCTCAACAAGTGTCTAAACCATAATACAAATTTTTGAGTTCTTGCCTTGGGTTTCAAAGATAAGTTCCTATTAAAAAAAAACTCATGTGGCCCTAATCCATTCTTTGCCACACTACCTACAAAAAGGCTTAGAAGACTCATTACATCAAAAAGCTATGATTTCTTACTCAGAGGGTAATTTGATGTTAAATTATTTTGATTGTCCTTCGATTGTCAAAAGGTTTCCCATCCCTGATATGAATTTTGTTTTTGATGATTTTGAGTGAATTAACCTAACAAAGAACTACACCAGTATAGCTTCATATAAAATTAAGAGAATATTTGCAGAAATTTATGGTTTCTATTGATCAAGACTTTTCTCCATAGAAGGTAATTAAATGGTAATTCTGTCTTTAGAACTCCTAAACATTACAATATGCCTAATATATGTATATTTTTTTAAGCATATTATGTATTGGACAAGAAATAAATACAATTCTGATGGAACCAAAAATTTATACAATGTACAGATTTGTATTGCCTTATAATAAAAACTATGCTTTATTGTTTAATGCAGACAGAATTTGTGCATGTTTATTTCATTTTTTGTGATAGTTTATAGAATAGTCTGTAATTTTCATAGCATACTTTTAGTGGATAAATGCATGCATTATTCTATCTTTTTTAGGTCATAGAAATCGGAGCCCGATTTGTATCCCTCAAACAATGCAATAATATAGGAGTTAAAATGATATCTAAAATTATGTGATTATATTTTTCCAATAGAATAAATAAATGATAGGATTGTAAAAAAAAAAAGCTTTGATCAACAGAGTAATTCTGTACAACATTTTTCAAATATTGTTAACATTTTTTTTTAGAGAATTTATATAAATACATGCAATTAAACAATAAAAACATCATTTAATGGTTTTAATAATGAAACAGCATAAACAATTTTAATATACTTTTAAGATATACATGTCTATATACAGTAATATAAATAAGCTACAAGGCAGATCTTATTTAGTTTCTGTCATCCATGCTAATTTGTTTATTTTGCATCCATAAATCCAAAACAAATAGAATTGAGCCAGACCAAGAAAAATTCCCAAAAAATTAGGAATCTGAAAATAAAAATCAAGACATACATTAAAGACAACAGTATAAATGTATGAGAAACATGAAAGCTTTTACTAATATGCTAATTTGTAAAATCGAAGTAACAAATTATATGAATATATAAAAAACATCCTTCTTTATGTTAATTATTCATACTGCCACCCAAGCCATTTTATTTTTTATTTGACTGGTTGCTGTCATAATAAAGTGGGCCTACACCATGCTGAGTAGATGAACAGTAGAACCAGGTGGACATGAATAAAAATCATGAACAAGTAATCCAATTAAAATTATTCTAACAAGGTCAACATCAACAATATAAAAGCACATGAACTTGTGCAATGGAAATAAATATTGACAAGGGATTAAATCTGAGAAAGTATGTAGATTAGGGTTATGACTTTTTTGTAACCTCATATTTACATGGCAAGAAAAGGTGACTTTTAATGAGTGTATTATGACACAAATAATCTTTTCTGAAAATATTTGAAAACCTCCCCACCAAACCATAAAACGAATATTATATATTAATATATATAACTCAACACTGTAATGGAAAGTTACATAAGAACAACAAGCGCAATGCATGTAAGCATGAGTATAGAGATGTCCAAAATATGAAATGATAATAAAGGACAGCATAGGAAACATAAATTAAGTTTTATGCTTCATCATAAGTGTGAATAAAACAGTTAATAGTGTCTTTGAAGTCTCACAACGTGGAACAATATCTTGCATTATTTGTATAGCTCTTTCTGCATAGCAGTTACTTCGTTCTATACCAGGTATTGCTTAATCTTCACAGACCCAGTGCCTCAAGAAGCATCTTTCTGCTTTAGTGTATCTATGCAAAGCAGGTGCTAAAATCTCTTTTCCTATTTTCCAGTCCCTTTGATCTGAAAACCATACTTCACACCATGCATGTCCTCGCTGTGAAAGTACACACAAGTTCAAATTTCTCGTTTCTATTTTCCGGAATGCCAGAAGTGCTAGTATTGCACTTGAATTCCAATGAGCATTACTTAAAGCCGTCAGCCTCTGGAAGTGAATTACTGAAATGGTTTTATTTCATTCGTAATAGTGAAATACTTGCGTCAAATGGTGTAAGAACTTCATGTCATCTTTCCATCCTTTGTTTTCTCACATGATTTCTGAACTTCTATCTTGAGAATCAAGTGACTCTTTAAGTGACTCGTAATTTGCGCTAATTTCAGCAACAAATGAATAAGAAATGTTTGGATTAGATGTTTCCCTGCCAAAAACAGAATCCATAGCATGCTTGAGTACTAGGCCTAAAACATGAAGCTGGCAGCCTATGTACTGAGGGATTTGTCCACTGTTCTGTTGACAGTAATTTTTGCAGCTTGTGTACCACACCATTTTTGCTGCCAGAATTTGTATTCCTTGTATCGCAAATAATTACCCGAATACATGAATAGAGTTCGTATTCAGCTAGAACAGCCCTATTTGCTGTAAATATTGTCTCTGCTTTTCCATTTGTCAGAGACAGTATGGCTAATCGAATTTCTTTTTCAACGTTTTTCAGTAAAACAACTTGTTTTTCTCCTTCTATTCTTTTCCTGTCAAAATGTATGCACCATTCAAAATTTTGTAAGCTGTTTTTACAAACTGCAACTTCAACAAATCTGCTTCTTTATAGGTTGCCTTGTACACTCCTGACTGCGAAGGAGCTTCAATATTGGGAGAGTGTTAATTAAAACTTTACAAGCTTTATTTGTTGACAAATTTGCTTTCCTACAAAATTAATTACAAACAGACGATTATAGTTGAATGAAATTGAAATAAAAGAATACAATTCTCAAATCAACCAAGCAGACTTTCCAAATTCCAAGCAGACCACTCGTGACAATTACCAAACAAAGGTATCATAAGATTTGATTATTTTTTGGTACAGTTGCAGTAGACGCATAATACATTCAAACAGTGCACTTAAAATTTAAAATAAACTTTTTTGATTTATTTTGTTTCAGACGTGGAGGTGAAAAAATACCCTATAAAGTTCCTGGATGTAATTAATGTAATCAAATATTTGTTAATGCTAATCCATAAAGAAGTAATTTTATTGAAAAACGCTTCTTATTTGTAAACACAAGATGGCGTTGGTGGGGGAAGGTTTTTTGAGTGAAAAATAAATTAATATTATTTTCATATTTTGTTCACAATTGTTCATTAAAAAATGCCATTTAAATTAAGATTCTGAAAAAAAATGTAAAAAGTACTAACCCTAATGTACAGTGTTAGTTATATATTCAAATATGAATAGAATTTGTGAAAGAAGTTAGAATTTTTAAATCTTTTAAGCTACAAGTTTTTTTGCTTGTTGTTTCTGGATCCCATATTCTTTATGTTTAGATACAGCTTATACACTCTACTGTTAAGGCAAAAATGCAGTTTAGTATTAGAATGGAATATGTGCTATATTATTTTTTTTTCAAACCCAAAATAGAAAATGATAAAAAAAAATCACAAGACAAATTTTACAGGTAGCTTAATTGCTCTTAATATACAACAAATATGATGGGCATTCATATTCCAAAGCAAAAGCTGGATTTTGAAACAAATAATTTTAATTTTTTGTTTAGATTTCAAATTTGTTTCATTTTTGTGCCATCTAGACTCAAGTATATGACTGTTTGTATTGTATTTAATTAGATATAAATAAAACTAGCTGTACCTGGCCACACATTGCTGTGGCTAAGCCCTATGTAATGTGATAGTAAGTAATTAGAAAGCCCTTGTTTCAAATTCTGTGTATTAAAAAAAAAACAGACACATTTTAGAAAAATAATTATCAATCATTTAAAACTATAAACAAAGGAAAATAATTTTTATGTGTTAAACACACGTTTCTAAATTTGTTATGTTTATTAATGCGGTGCTTTTGGATGTACTTTCGGAGTTATGATTAATAGCGTGAATCCTGTTTACATGTTTGATACAAAAAATACTGAGGAAATAATAATTTGCAAACTAAAGTAAAAAGAAATATTTTACAATACTCTTTGTTAATTAAAACAAAATACTGACAAACTATTAGTTTGCAGACGGCGGATTGGTTTATTTTTAAACAAATACTGACTCCATGACTTTTGAATTACCGTCGTTTAAAAAAGAGTAAAGGAAGTTAAGAAATAATTTTACCAAACCGATATTTTTTAAAAATATTATACATGTCTATATAAAATGTATATATCAATACGCCAAGTAATTTTCTGCAATTTTGTGTGTAAATTTCAAGGCAATTGGTGAAGAACTTTCCGAGTTATGATTAATTGCATGAATCCTCTTTACATTTTTATTTATATAGATTAGATATATGTTTTAAACATATTAAAAGATAGTTGAGAATTTTTTTATCACAATGGCCAATAGCTTACTAACTCAAATTGTTATCCTGTCACTTAGATATCTTGATAAAAAAAGTTTATATCATGTATAAAGACAGAAAAATGGGTATATGTAGATTAGGAGCTTAAAACTCTCAGCTGTAAAAAATAAAAATGTACTTTGCCTAAAGTAATTTTTTCTCAGAAATAAAAATAACTCTTTCAATTACTGGTTAATATATATATATATATAATCAAAACAATAACTGACATTATTATCTTGATGAAAGATGGTAATATAATGTGAACAAAGCTTTAGAAAACCACTATAATGACTAGTAATGTAAGTCTGCATTACAATATTGTAAACCTTACCAATAAAACATAATCTTCAATGGCTGCTCCATATAATGACCACTCAACAGCACATAAGAAGTTTACAAAGCACAAAGGGAATGATATTGAGGATGTAGACTTCTGTTTTATCACCTTGGACTGAAATATGTCAAAGATATTATACGGGTAAAAAAAGACATGACAAAACAAAATGGATTTAGCTTTTGAAAATATGATTTAATTTTCTTACCAAGGTAGCAAGTGGTGAGGCATAGCACAATATCCCCACACCTGCACAATACAGGCCTATGTTTTGTGTTGCTACATCAATTTCCTCTTCATAAAATGTCACATACAAAAGAGGAATAAACAAAATAATTGTTCCAATAATAAAAAATCCATAAAACTGGGTCTGCAGAAAAAATGAAAAATAAACAGATTTTAGATGAATTTAATTTGTTAAAATCGGTAATAAATATATTTACTAATATATGACTTTATTTTAAGTTTTCATTTGAAAGAAATAATTTATAATACCTTATTCATATTCCAACTGTAGACATTCAAATATTATAGAGTTTTAATTATTTGAAATGAAACAAACTGGTCCGTTTACTTTCTGGCCAATGTCAAAATAAGTTTATTAGATGCCTTAAGCACACATTAATTATTGGGCCCCATAAAAAAATTGTTAAAATATGTTTTGAGTGCCATCTCAGATGCTTTTAATGCTGTAGGTATATGGGATTACAGTATAATAAAAAAAAAGCCCAGCAATTGTACAGTAATGGGACCATAATTTATGTTGTATTGTCCAGAGACTCTAGAGTTTCTAAAACAAAAGGTAGCCTGAATTCATGAGGGCAATATTTACATTCAATTAGCAATAAATAATTTCTGTGTTTAAAACCTCTTTTCTTCTTGGAGTGTGTATTTGTTACACTGTTTCTTATTTAAAATCAGTTATATATCATGAAGCATAATACATAAGAACATAACCTTTTCTATGGGTTTGTTTCACTCAAAAAACTCAATAACTGTGTTTTATTGGAAGTGTAACACTACGTAACAAAATTTTGTTTGACTTCATTTCCATGTGTTTCTTGTATGATTATGATGTGCTGATTCTAATGGTGCATTTGTTTTTATGCTGCGTTAACGCTTCTCTGTAAATTTCAGATCTATGTTTTTTTTTGTTTATATTACTTTCATGGAAATTGCGGATATTTTTTTTTAAATGTTGACCTCCAGGGGCGTGATTTCACCTCCCAAAAAAGGTTCTCAGCCACGTCAGGGATGTGACATCATTTCCTATAAAAATTGCTGTACATAGCTAGGCCGTGAGGGAGATTATTATGATTTCATCAAGGTTAATATAGGGTGATAATAATGGTGTGACATCATGCGCCCTGAGCGGATGCATGTAAGCTCACTGGATGGAACATTATAATACAACTCTAAACCTCTGCGATCATCTGTTACTGTGTGATCAACAACTTGATATAAAAGCAAATTCAGTTTTCTAAGTAGTTACCGTATTTAACAAACGGCATGGCTAACAGTGGCTGCAAATTGTCTCCAGACTGTTTTTGCTACTGATGCGGTTATTGCATCAGACCAAAACAAGTGAAATATTCAATTGCTCATGGTGCATGGCATATGAAGCATACTTTGGAATGCCAGTTGGAGATCAAGGATAATTCATGAGTTCCCCACATCATCTAAGGTTGTTGCAGATCAACATTAGAAGGGTGGCTCTGTGGTTCCAGAAAGTGTATGCCATTTGCCATCCCTAGAATATAAAGGGAACCTACCAACTACCTAGATGATTGCTACCTCTCTATGGTGGACATATCAAAATATAAGAAGCAAGTAGACAAAAATCCAAATATCCCATCTTCCATTGCACCAGTGTCACACGATAAAGATTTACCTATCCCAATTCCACCTGTCAGCAGAGGCTGATGATAACACCCATGATTCTGGTAAAGAGAGGGGATGATGATGATGATGAATGGAAGGGATCGGATACTGAGTTTCATGGACAGCCCCATTTTCCTAACCAGAAGGAATTAGACGACTTAGTGAGAGACCTGAATTTTACAAAATCTGGTGCTGAGCTGTTAACATCATGGCTGAGAGAATGGAATTTACAGGATCCCAGTTGTAAAGTTTCCATATTCTGGAAAAGACATGTACCATACTCTAAATTTTATACTGTTGCCAACTCCCTATGTTACTGTACTGATGTTTCTGGACTATTTGACGAAATTGGTTTTTAGCATTATCCTGAGGAATGGCGTCTTTTCGTGGACTGTTCTTCCAGGAGTCTTAAAGCAGTACTTCTTCACAACGTAAATATTCATCCTTCGACACCTATTGATCACTCTGTTAACCTGAAGGAAGATTACCAGAATGTAAAGAATTTGCTGGAAAAGCTTAAGTATAATGATTACAAATGGGATGTTTGTGGGAATTTTAAGATGTTGGGATTTCTCTCTGGACTGTAAGGTGGATTTAATAAGTATCCTTGTTTCCTTTGTCTCTGGGACAGCAGAGATGTTGCTCAACACTACATCAGAAAAGAACGGGAACCAAGACATTCGCTGCAACTAGGTGCTTACAATTTCAAACACAGTCCTCTGGTTCCAGTTGAGAAAGTTCTGCTTCCACCACTGCACATCAAGCTAGGGCTCATAGTTTATAAAAGCACTGAATCATGATGGGGAAACATATAAGAAAATCCCTACAATGTTTCCAAAGTTAAGTGATGCAAAAGTTTTTTGGCGGCATATTTGTTGGTCCACAAGTGAAAAAGTTGTTTGCATCAACGGGAATTGAAGAGACAATGACTTCCGAAGAACGAAGAGCTTAGGTTGCATTTAAGGCTTTGTTACTGATTTTCTTGGAAATAGTTAAGCAGAAAACTTCACCAGTATCATTGAAGAACTTAATGACAGCTACAGAGCTCTTGGATGCAGAATGTCTCTAAAGGTGCATTATTTAGATGCTCATTTGGATTTTTTTAACCCAAATTTGGGAGATGTCAGTGAAGAGCATGGAGAGCGCTTTCACCAAGATATACAGTCAATGGAAAGAAGATATCAGGGAAGATGGGATCAAGCAATGATGGGAGACTACATCAGGGGTTTGGTTAGAGATGATGATTCCCTTCCCAAGAGACAGAAACGTTTAAATGTACATTTTTAGGTTTACTTAGAGATGATGATTCCCAGTATTTTCCCTCCAGTATTCCCCTTTTTGTTCTCCCTTGATAACCTCCCCTCTGGGGTATCTCCCCTGTTTGTACTTGCACCGGGAGTACCTGGAGAATCACGTTTTCACATGGCGCCTGCTCCAGGTGTGTTACCTGGTGGTAACAGTTGTCCCCCTTTACCCGGTTGGTCAACTCATGGTCAGGATATGATTGTCTGAACAATGGGATCCGCTGGACAGCTGGGGATATAGGGATGGGCCCAGTGTTTGGGCAGTTGGAGATAGATGGCAGATTAAGATAGTGCTTGAGTTGGGGGGAGAAGAACAGCTTGTTGTAGATTGTGATACAGTTTGTTAGAGGGTGATGAGAAATTTCAGGATTGTGAGTGCGCTATTGTCCCTGTTTTGTCCATCTGTCTGTCATCATCCTAGATCTCAGCAACCATAATTCCTAGACCCATGATGTATATACTTTTTTGTAGGTATTGGCCTGCCATTCCTGCATCAAAAGTCCATTTTGCGATCTTACCTCTGAGGGCTGGGCATCAGTGTTTCTTAGGGTACCGTTTTTTACTATATAACCTATATTAATAATTATGTCATTTTCATTCCCCCATTCTACACCTTATAAATAATGATACAAGAATAAGGGCCCTAGGGGCCCCAAGAGTATCTATCCCCCTAACATAAATTTGGTTTGATTAATTTTGGTCATGCCCTCTGTGGGCTGGGCATCAGTGTTTCTTAGGTTACCATTTTTTTTAATATTTTTTTTCAGATATATGCATTACACAATTGAATTTATAAACATTTCCAAAATTTACAAATATTTACTGAAAGCTAACATACGTACTGATACATAACATGAAAATGCGCTAACACGTCCTGTGTCCAGAATGGAACAGGCTTAAGATGCTGGTTTTCCTTGTTATCCGCTTTTATTTGGGACATTAAAAGATGTACTGTGAAAATTCCTGGATTCTTAGTTCATTATTTATGTGTGAAGTTAAACATTCCAAACATTTGTATCTTGTTACGTTCACCCATACAGGCATAACAGAGAGCAAAGCAAGAAGATTTCACATATCATGAAAAATGCTTAAAAGGATATAAATGGGTACCTGCCTTTAGATATGGTAGTAAAGTCAGCTGGGCATTGTGCTAACCACACAATTATTTTATATGCCATGGTTACAGAAACAGGTGAATTCTATAATTCATCTGCCCAGGTGGCCCTTAAAGGAACTTTTAGAAGGCAAATTTTAATACAAATTTCACTCATTGTGCAAAACACTTGTAAACCAAGTTACTCATAAACTGAGCTTTTAATGTAAAGAACACCTTGGTTGAGATGAGGCTGAAAATTTTGCTGCTCAATAAAGTAATTGTTTTTTTTTCTTCAAATTTTACATTAGTCCATTTAGTTTTTTAGCCGGAGTCTTTGAGAAATATAAAAAAGGTAATAACATGATATCCTCATAAACAATGCACAGGGGAGTTTTATAAAACAGGAAAATCAAAACCAAGTAAAGTTCTGAATCCACCAAGACGAAACACTTCTAAGCGGAACCTTCCGCACGGAAGTCTCAACTTGGGCGAAACTCTTGTAGATACACCGGACGAAACGGGTGAGCGCCGAAACAACTCACTGGAAACAAGATTTTTCAATGATTACTTCACACTTTTTCCCCTAGTGAAAAAAAAAAAAACGATACTTTGAAAAGCAGAAAATACTGCATCCCGTGTGCCTTTTTGTTCTTATTACAAATAAATTGTCTAACTGGAAATGGAAATGGAAAACTGTTGTTTTTTTTTTTTTTAACTTTTTATTTTAATTATCAGCCAAACATTTATTTAATAGCATTTATGTTTTCAGACAGCGCTTCAGTCGAAAGAAATTTCATTTGTAGAATATGTAGATAGACGATGCATATTTTCCTTTCAGAAATTCATATACAAAGACTGTTGCCGGCCAAAACTTATAGTAATTCATAAGCTTTTTCTGTCAAAATTCACTTTGTTGTTGTTGTTTTTAATGAATATACACTAATGTGAATCATTTTTTCTATTCGGAATCGACATTTCCAAGCAGCCATTTTGTTTGTTTATCATGACGGAAAATGTAGCTCTCCGGAAAAAACTCTGCAAGCAGCGGAACTGAAAACTTTCGCTGTTCCGCAACGGAATTCCTGACTGGTGTACATGTTCTCATTAGAATATCATTGCAGTGAAACAGAGACGGAATTCGCAATGCCCTTAGATACCGGAATTTCGTCTTGGTGTATTCATACCTTTAATTGTTTAAAACACCACCAGTTTTTTTCATTTTACCTTTTTTGTACAGTATACATAATAAAAGCAGATGTAAAGAAACTGGAGTAATGTGCCTAGACCACTTGTCAGGATTACGTTTGTTATTTTCATCATCAATCCATACTTGAACCAAATGGCAGCACTAGATATAAATATTGTATAATAATTATACATTAACATTCTGTTAATTAAAACAAATATGATAAAATTATTATTTTAATAGATAAATTGTAACCAATAATCCCTCTACCTTACAAAAATGCAATGAATGGTACAGGGGAAATATCACCAGTGTTGCCCTTCTCCGAACTATATGAAAACAGATTTCTCTGAAAAATTAATCAAAGGTTTGATTAACTTATACAGATAAAAAATATATCTCAAATAATTTAAGCAAAAGCTACTCCCCAAAGAAAAATAAATTTCTATAAGTTCAGTGATTTTAAAATGTTTAATACAGTATCATAAAAAAGGTATACACTGGGTTTCTCAAAAAGCAATTTTCAATTTGAATCTACTGTCCATATTATTATTAGGTCAAAAGTTTATCTTCCAATGAAATTGGCAAATTTGATATATCCCGAATATGCAGTCTCAACATATTTTAACTAACTGCAATAAAAGAAAATGCCTACTGCACCATTAATAAAATATAAAGAAAAAAAGATTTTTCTAATTTTATTTTTTACTTATAGTTACTGTAAATTAGACATTATAAAAAACAAACAAAAATGACTTATATACTGACTGATAACAGATAAAAAATATTAACTTGAACTTACATGCCTACAAATTGATTAGTAAATGAAGTAACTGTTGCCACAAAAGCTAAAATTGAAATCCAGTCCATTCTTGTAACATTCCACTTCAACCTAATAAAATATTTTTTGCATTAAATCATACATAAAACAAAAAAATAATTAATCAGAATGTTTTTTTTTCTTTGTTTTTATTTTTGGTTAGTGCACTGTGAAAAATTACATTGCCTACAATAACAATAAGTAATTATTATAAAACAATTATAATACTTTTAGTAGTCAAAGACAGAGGTTATCAACCTTTTTTACCCTGCGGACCCAACAGACATATCAAGCCCGGGTGGTGGACCCCCATAGCCCAAGGCACCCTGGCCTTTAACCTTTCGTACCCTCAGGTTGGGGCCATAATATGTCTTATTAAGTTTACGGATGTAATCTACTTAAATTCTGATAACCGGTAGGCCTAGCCAAAAGTTACTAGCAAACATCATGTAAAAGTCATTTTTTTACATAAGAGAATAGCTATCTATCCAAATAATGAAACACTCACTGAGTATTTATTCCACTGGTATCTCCGTTACACAGTTTTCTGTTCAGTGGGAAGGCTGTGCCTGTTTTGCACTACAGAGCTGAAAACCTCTGTGCTAACTTCTTTTATAAGACCTTAATTACTGTGTCTTCTCACCTATGTTGTTGTCTCTGATTGGTCCGTCCCTCATAGGGGATATTTTGTTAAGTAAAAACAGCAGTAACCCTGGAACCTTTGTAATTTAGTGACAATTTAATTAATTAACTCTCATCCGTGACCCAATGATCCATATTCTTGAAAATACAATCTTTGACCTATATACTTGTAAATATAATGTGCTCAACCTAGAAACTTTGGGACACTGATTCTTTGTAACATTTAATCAAGCCCATGTGGAAGTTCAGCGCCATGTATACGAAAACCAGACAGTAGATAATTAGCTTATCACAACATTTATCTCTTGGAAAACACAAGGGCACTAAGCCTTTCTTTTAATTCCAGCCTAACCAGGTCATCTTATTCACAGGTATGTGTCACCTAAAAATACAAACTCTCCCCTCTCATAGTACCTATGGCGCATTTCTGCTCTTTCCAAAGTATGTTATAAAAACATTACAGAATGTACAGAACACTTGCGGATGTTTTAACAGTGACACCAGAGCTCAGCAAGTAAGAAATATTGCCAAGATTACATCACTAAAAAACTCACTACACAAGTACATGTAGTATGCACTCTAGTTCATATTTTCAGACGTAAGTCACGTAACAACATAAGCAAATACTAGCGGAGTTTTCAATTCTCCACATTGTTGTCTGTACCTGAAACATTGGCATAGCTTGTATTTTTTTTATTTAGCTAAAAGCTAACCAATCAACCAAACCAAGCAATACTTTATACGAGAGAATCCTTTCAATTTCATTGACTTCCCTCTGACCCTTTTGAAGCTCCACAACCTCTGGTCTAAGAGTAAGATAAATGCCATAAATTAAAGAAAAATAAAAATAAAGGAATACCACAGATATTTAAACATGCATACATTTTTAAATTGAGAACCCCTCCTCCCCCCTTTCTAAACCCTGGCCCTCTAGATTATACTTCATATAAGCTCAATTTTTCTATAAATAAAAATGCAGAATTTAAATAGACTATAAAATAGCCTATAACTAGTCTAGATATTAATATAGAGTATTTCTACATTGAACAAAATTTAGATATTGCAAGTTTATAAATAAGCTTTAGAAGACTAATTAAAAACTCTAATTTAACT
>JAGDYQ010000184.1:0-44001 GCA_021962125.1 Bulinus truncatus | reverse complement strand
GGTCCGTAGGGACCACTTAGGGAACCACTGATTTAGATAATTAAGGATAATGTTCGGAATATATTATTTTAAAAGTTTATTAGAATTGTTTTTTCTTTTTTTAAGAGTTTATCAACAGCTTCATTGTCCAATTCATGATTTTTTCCCCCGTCTAGCTCTAACTTTCAGCAGGTAATTATGTATTGCAATCAACACTCTCTACAATCCGATTTGCATCAATTTTATAAGACATGCCCAAAAACGTTCACTTTTTGTATGGTTTTCTGAAAAGATCCTTACAGTCTGTCAAATGTATTATACAAAATTGCAATAGCTTCAAGACTAAATTTATTTAACATAGCATATCTTGCTAAAGATTTATAAGAAAAAAAAAACGTGTAATTTTAAAAAAAACAAGCAATTAAGCCTGTTCCATTCTGGACACAGGACGTGTTAGCGTATTTTCTTGTTATGTATCAGTACGTATGTTACTTTCAGTAAATATTTGTAAATTTTGGAAATGTTTATAAATTCAATTTTGTAATGCATATATCTGTAAAAAAATATTATAAAGACGTTTCTTTATATTTGAAAAAAAAAATTATTTTCTCTTAAATCTAACTACAAGTGGTTTGTGGTTACTGAAATAGGACTCATAATTGAAAACATTCGAAATTATAGTCATTTAATCGTCCGAAAACTCCGTCAATTGTTGCATAGCTCTGATACTTTCAATTAAACTCAGAACACAAGCTTACTATTTCATTTGATGAGTTTCTTAATAAATCTTGGTGAAACTACGTGCTGCAGTATTTCGCACCAAATGAATGGGTTATTGAACGTACAAGGTGTATATATAATATATAAGCCCCTTAGGAGCCCTGAAGCCCGGCCCTCAGAGGTCCTATTGCGAAATGGACTTTTGATGTACACTTGGCAGGCCAAGACCTACAAAATGATATATACATCATGGGTCTAGGACTTATGGTTGTTGAGATCTAGGGTGATGACGGACAGACGGACAGACAGACAGACAAAACGGGGACAAAAATTTCTAATTCTCTTGCTCTAAATTTGGTTTCTGCATCAATATTAAAGTCCTCTATTATTAGGAATAATGCTTCATAGATTTCGCATATATGAATCATAAAGTTTTTAACGCATCAACTCTGCTTGTCACCTGGTAGCACTCAATAGTTTAGAGTATGTTGTGAAATATGTCTTTTTAGCTTTTTTTCCAACGCTGTTTAGACCCATCAGAGCAAGTAATGGGTCAATGGGTCAAGCTCAGTGACCCATTGCTTGCTCTGAGACCCATAAAATAAGTACACAGTTCTTATACAAGACACAATTCGTTTTATTTTCTGTAGACAGAGACACTGCGTCATTCAATGATTCATATTTTGGTCACTTATTAAAAAAAAATCATTGGATGTTTTTCAAATATTCTGTTTTATACACTTCCTAATCTTTTGATACAGATGCAAACTAAGGGTCGGATGGGGAGGCGGGTGTAGAAGAAAATATTGGGCCCTTAAAATAAAAGGAGACGTCAAAAGGGTTTAAAGTTGTATATTGAGGAATATAGTCGGGTTTTTCGGGGCCATATGTGCGCGCCTATTGGACCCACCGTTAAATCCGCTTCTGCTTTCATAGTAGTTATTTTGTCATAGCCTTGTCCTCCTCTAAGCTACTTTAAGTCAAAACCTAACTTTTAAGAATGTGTGAGAACAAGTTTTGATTCTCCAGTTGAATCACTGACTTCAAAATAACAATTAATAATTCTTTATTGTCACATTTATTTTGAATGGCGTTAAAATCGACGGCTCTAATTGTTAATGAGAGTTGTTCAACATGACTTACAAATAGGATGACTTACAATTAGAGCAGGGCTACAATGGACGATTTCCGATTTTTCTTTATTTATACAATGTCGTTTACAATTACATTCTCATTAAAACTATCAATTGCTTAAATAACTCATATACAATTTATCAGATTCATGTTGAACTCTCTCTTATGTTCTTCCATAAGTGGATCAAAATCAGACTGAAACTCACCCAATGGGGTATCTTAAGAGAGGTGGATGGGATAGTCCACTCAGGTACCACTTACTTTCCCGCCTATTGTAGTGACATCTACCTTACTTTGGTACATTTTGTCACGTACATTTTTAATAGTTTGTCTTGGCTTTGATCTACTGCCGCGGTTCTCAACCGGTGGTACGCTTACCCCAATGGGTACAGGAAAGACTATGCATGGATACAGGAAAGACTATGCATGGGTACAGGAAAGACTATGCATGGGTACAGGAAAGACTATGCATGGGTACAGGAAAGACTGTGCATGGGTACAGGAAAGACTATGGATGGGTACAGGAAAGACTATGCAGGGGTACGGGAAAGACTAAGCAGGGGTACGGGAAAGATTATACAGGGTACGCAGCGACATATACTTTTCGTTAAAAACAACTAAGAAATTGAAGAAAGTTGATCTATACACTTTACATGATTTTTAAAGGCGAAAAACGATTCAAACATTGAACGATTTGAAATTGACGAGATTTTAATACAAATTAAGTTCAGATTCTGAGGTAACATAGTATTTCAACATGGAAGTGGTGGCAGAGTTTTTCGCTTTACCAATCTCAGATTCTGCTGTAGTAAACCATGCAGACAGTTCTTTCAGTGGTTGGGTGGTTACTGTACGCAAGTAAAAATTTGGCAGGCAGGAATTTTTTTTGTCGAAAATTCGTGTTCATTTGCGTGTGGGAATTCATTCATTTAAAATCATTTATAAAGGGAAAAAAGTGATTAGAAAACTAATTGGTTTGGAATTTGAACAAGTCCATATGAATTAAGTTCATATTCTGATGTATCACTGAACCCCTGAAATGACGCCCCTCTAAGGCAAGAGATAAAGTTCCGCTCGGGGGCGGACCGCCCCCGTCATTTACACCATTGCTGCTAAAATGATACAAAAGACCATGTCTTTTTGCCTGAAGAGTTTATCAAATATTAGGGTAATTATGCCATACATCTGGCATATGCATGATTAGTACAAGAAGACTTTTTATACTTATATATCAAAAACATTAACTCATTTAGACTAAAGGATATTGATATTTAGAGGAATGAATTTTTCAAAAACTATTCAGATAATGTTTCATTCATTCTTGTTTGCTTTTTATTTGTTGTTCAAATATTTTAAAGCTTTTAATATGTTCCAGTGTCCTCATTTCAACTCTATTTATTTCATATTGCATTTTTATTTCAAGACGTAATAAATAAATAATAGTGACATAAAAAGAAAAAATAAATAATATAATATACAATTTTTTTTTATTGTAACAACAATCAAGATAATTGTGTTCCAAAACACATGAAATCAGAAAATGAAAACAAATCCATTTCAGGAAATATCAATGTAATTTGTTTATTGACAATGATCACTGGCAGTGATTTAATGAATAAATAATTGTTAGATGGAATATTTTGAAAAAAATGTTGATATTCATTTTATCTAAATGAAATATAACAAAAAAAATTAATTAAATGTAACATTCAAATGTAAAGAAAAAAATGCAAAATATGCTAATTTTTTTTTTTAAAGTTTGATCTCTTGTGGTTTTAAACTAACTTTTCAATCAATTTATTTTACTAATAACTTTACATTTTTCGATTTTTTAAATGTTTTATGAATGTTTAAATAAAATGTCCTCCTAAATTATTTATGTGTTGGTATATAAAAAAAGTGAAATAACAAATTAAAAATATTTGAAGCAACTATGTATTGAAACAACTATTTATTGAAACAACTATGTATTGAAACAACTATGTATTGAAACAACTATGTATTGAAAAAACTATGTATTGAAACAACTATGTATTGAAACAACTATGTATCCCACTTTAAAAATGTGCACTTCAAAAGAACAAATTTGGACAATGTTAGATTTTATTACTATAAAATATGGAAAAATTAAAAAGTAATTTAAATATCCAACCACAATTTTTAAACTCTATTACTGCCACAAATATAAATAATAAAAAATAGGGGAAAACATTTTATCACAGTTAAATAAAGATGTTTAGGCAATACTTCTGAAACAAGAACATAAAAATTATCACATTAAAAATAGAAAAGTCAAGGTTTGTACAAAAAAAAACTTTTTATAACAGAGCTGAACAGTCCACATTATTGTAGTGAGAATAATCATGTTTCTTATAGTTAAACAGCAAGATAGAATTGAGTACAACTTAAATCATTTTTTTATTTGCAAGTATTTTGTAATATAATTTAAAATCTATTTAAGCTACAGTAGTTTTATTTAAGTACAAGCAACACATCTCAATGCCAACATTTATTTCCTCCATATTTACTAAGTACAAGCAACACATCTCATAATGTCAACATTTATTTCCCCCATATTTACTAAGTACTAGCAACACATCTCAATGCCAACATTTATTTCCTCCATATTTACTAAGTACTAGCAACACATCTCATAATGTCAACATTTATTTCCTCCATATTTACTAAGTACTAGCAACACATCTCAATGTCAACATTTATTTCCTCCATATTTACTAAGTACAAGCAACACATCTCATAATGTCAACATTTATTTCCTCCATATTTACTAAGTACTAGCAACACATCTCAATGTCAACATTTATTTCCTCCATATTTACTCATCACCCTCAGACTGTTATCAAATGAAGCGAAAGCAGGAAATAATAATTAATGAATCATTACTGGTCTATACTATTAAAACAATATTTAATTGGGATAGCAGAACATCAGCATAATTTTAAAAGTTTACTATAAAAAGTAGGTGTTTTGTTATCACATTTCTAAGAAGCAATAGAAGTAGTAATGTATAATATTATTTTATTTTTACTTATATCATTTTATAAAATGAAATGCCAAAGAAAATTTTTTCCCCTAAAAAATTAGCAATCTATTTGATCCAAAGATATTAAGAATGGTAGTAGGTCAACATTTATTTCCTGAATTACCAGTAAACTGAGGCTGGACTGTATTTAATATCTGAACAATGTAACAATACATATTATATGGTCACATCTTGTCATAATTTAAAATACACAATATACTAATTGTTTGTAAGCTTAGATGTTAAAAAGAAATTCCAAAATTAGAATGGACAGAGCATAATATAATATCCCAAATAAATTCTATTATTTTCAAGCAGAAGTGATAAAATACATGGGCTTATGTTATATTCTAACAACTTAGGATATGGGTTAATCTATTCAGAGGCATTCTTGACAGTAATAATCAGTTAAGATATATTTTTATCTCAACATTGCTAAGTAAAAAGTAAATTAACTAATTTCACAGAATAATTAAATAACATTTGTCAATTAAATTCTAAAAAATTAAATCACTAAATTCTAATGAATATTATTCTGATATTTTTCTAAATAAATTTTTGTAATATGTCATGACAAATTCAGGCAAATAACAATAGACATAAAATTAAGCAGGTTTGTTAATATATAATGTCTGGATAGAAGCGCTACACAGAAATTGATGGACTATAACATAACAATTTAAAAAAAAAATGTTTTTATTCACAATTAGGTAAATTTTGTCATTTATTTTATTGAAAATAAGTTCCTGTTCTAAGAATGTGGATGATAAATATATTATAAAAAATCTATGAGATTGGCCATATTTTTTCTATTACCGTATAGATGGGGGGGGGGGGGGGGGGGGGGAAAGACATTTCACTATTTTAGTTTTATTTATTTTGCCAAAATTAATTTTTGCTATAATTAAAACCATTTTGCTCAAATCATGATATATGGAAAGAATACACATAAATATTAAAAGATTTAGATTAATTCTGAAAATGCTATTAATACTAATTATTTATCATTTTGAAAAGTTCTGATATCCAATCACTTTTCAGACCTAGGTTTTAGAAGGTTGGGGGTTGGTTTGAATAGTTATTGTTTAAACTATTGGATATTGATAAAACAATTTAATGTTTCTCTTTCATCAGACCTATTTTTATAACCTAACCATAAATGGAAGAGTTAAACTATCTAACTCTTAGGGGAGTAAATTTGTATAATGGATGCGCCAATACTTTACAAGAGATATAGCCTAACAGATTGTATAATTACACCTTTGACATCCACGTTTGAATAAGAAGCGTTAGAAAAAAAAAGAAGCAATGGATACACTGTACCATAGGTGCACCAGACAGTTTGGTCAATGATCCATTCCACAATTAGCTCCAGGTAAAAAAGTTAAGATTTTAAAAATTCAATTGAAAATGCTACTTGATGACCTTTTTCAACACCAGTTTTTTGTATAATGTTTAAAAACTCAACATATTAAACCAATAAAATTATCCAAGTTCCGTATTTCCCCATGTATAAGCCCCCGCCACCTCCCCCCATTTTAGGACTGTGAAGTTTTGAAAAAAATATTCTATTAGCTGCAAGGCATCATCAGGTAAATCCATAGGACAATGGTGAAAAAAAACATCAGATGGGAAAGACAAATAGCTGCTATTACCAGGTAAATTAAGTTTATGAAAATCACTGTAGCCCAAGATAAACTCTATATAGACGAATTAAATTTCTCAAACATCGCAGATAAGAGCGGGAGGGGATATTTCTTCATAAATATATGGATAAAAATCAGTCTGGTGGTCATCCTAACTAGAATAGAACTTTCAGTGTAGTCCGTAAGAGTTGAAACGGTTTTGTACCCCTGGGTAAGTGTCAAAAATCAGGTGTTGCAAGAGAAAGATCAAATGATACAACTATAAAAGTAAATATAGTTTCTATACAGCATATAAATTTGTTCCTTTTTCAATGCTAAACATTACAAAATAAAAGATTTTCAAAAAAATGTACTAAAAAAGTAAAAAATAATTATGAGTGCCTAATTGCATCTCTTGTATTAATGAAATAAAATTTGAGCAGTAAATTATTACAGACTTTGTATGTCATTCAAATCAATACATATCTATTATTAGTTAATTCATACTGGCACTCATTCTTTTATTTAGTCTATATAATTTCTAGAAATATTTTTGAATAAAAAATAAAAGTATTGTTAAGTTTTTTATTTTACAAACTGTCATAGAAAGTAAAATTTACTAAAAAAAAAAAAAAGCAAATCTTAGGTCTAATGAATTTAGAATAGATGTTTCTAACAAAAAAATTGAACTGTATTAAGCAATATTTACAACCTTTTAAGCATTAAAAAAAATATAGCCAAAACATATTTCATAGGCATAGGTCTATGTATTAAACATAGAAATGTGTATATATTATGCCTTACAAAAATATTCTATATCTGCTCAACAAATTGTCACAGTGCTTGTTTTGATGATAACTTGAAGGATGAATTCAAATGACACCACTGCTAGCTCTATATGAAATTAAATATATATACAAATATATATATATATATATATGTTTGCTTAAATTTATATTGATAAGATCCTTTTAAATAGATTAATACTTCACATAAATAAATTCTATTATTATTAATAATAATATGTCCGTAAGAGTTTGATTTAAAAAAAACAACAACAGTTTTTGACTTACTCTGTCTCTTGAAGTCTTTGATGAACAGTATGTAATATAATATCTTTATGCCTAGCTTTCATGTGGCGTAATAGAGTGGTTTCACAAGCATATTTACGATCACAGTGGCCACAGGTAAGCTGACTACTTGGTTTATGAGCTCGCCGTATATGCCGGCTCAAATCTCCTATAGATTGTAAAAAAAACTGTGCTAAAGCAGAACAGTATTAAACAGAAATAAAAAAGAAACATTTTTTTATATGTTTTCAATGTTTTCAATAGAAAAAACCTTACCAGTCTGAAAAAATTTTTTATCACACATAAAGGCTTTGTCTTTGTTGTGAAATCTTAAATGCACAACTAAATCACTTCGTCTTATGTAACCTTCAGGAATTAAAAGGACATTTTAAAAATATTAAAATACTTCATCAACTGCAAAACTAAAGCTAATGTTGTTATTTGAGAAATCAAATCTGTGAACAAAAATGAAAAAGTAAATTCAAATAATCTTTCAATAACTAATTTCAAAGCTAAAATGTTCATCTATGTTGTTTTTTTCTATGTTTAGAGTACTCACCTTTGCCACATTTGTCGCAACGATGTGGTTCTTGGTTTGTGTGAATTAGCATATGTCGCTTAAGATCACAACGCTGAAGAAATTCACGGTCACAAGTTTCACATTTAAACAAAGGTTGATTCTGAAAAAAAAAAATTGCTAACAGTCTTAGTTAAATATTTGCAAAGGTGATTATTTTGAAATAACGTTTGACAAAAATATTTTCAACTATATTACTTAAAAAAATAATAAACCAAAAACAGTAATAATTGGCTCAGTTTGGTGAATCCTGGTTTAACAATGTAGATTTCTACAGGCCACAAAAATATAGCCACATACAAACAAAGAAACATATTTTCATTTGAATATATTTAGATTGAAATCTTTTAGCTTTAATATCAATATTTCAAAAACATTATTCAATAAAATGGAAAACATATTTAAGCAATTATGTTGTTGTGGAAAATTCTTTTTTGTCAAGGATCACCTAATGTTACTTGCTACTTTGAGAATCTGCACTGGCAATTGCTATCCAAAAAATGCTGTACATTGTCTCTTTATATTTTCATTTTATGATACTTTCTAATGACAAAACAGGAAACAATAAAATATTCTTTCCCTTTAGTTAGGCCTCATCAAGCATGTAGACTTAAAACTTTTCAGTTATTTGTTATACACTGATTCCAAAATAGCCTCCAATAGACAGACAGTGAATGCTCATTATTTCAAAGGAACAAAACAGTTACCAGATTTTTATAAATGTCTTAGTTTTACTATATTTTCTTGCATGCCTACTGGTTCAAAACAGTCATTTTTATAAGATTGAAAAATTATTAATTGGCAAAAACAGTGTTAAGTGGGGTATCACTGTACTTGTTTGCATAGCTTTTAATATCAACTAAAGTAAGCTGAATAACAATTTAATAATTTAGAATATTCAGATGATGCAAATTTAAAAACACAAAAAAATCAATATGCATAGATATTTAATCAGAATATTATGGAAAGAAAATTTTTCGATATATACGAAAAAATCAACAACAACCTACTAACCTCTGGTTGTAGATTATGAATTTTTCTATGCCTAGTGAAATTTCCCAAACGTGTGAATTTAGCATTACACAAATCACACTGGAATACTTTTGAATGTGTTTTGTCATGTTTATTAAACTCTAGTTTTGAGCTAAACTCTTTATGACACTCAATACATTTAAACATTGGAACCTTATTTTTCAACAAATCATTGCAAGGAACAGAAATAGTAGGAATATTTTGATGAATGCCATCTGGAATTTGTAATTTTGATTCTAGAATATTCTGAACACTGTCATCATCCAAAGATTTTCCTACAGTAATAATATTGTCATAATCTTTGCTCCACATTGCTTTTGTTCCCTGTCTACTTTTGCCATCACTACCTGAAACAAATGTCCTCTCAACATCAGGCACCTCACACGGCTGTTCTTTGTCACTGCAGAAATGCTCTTCCTGTGAGTTCTCAAGTGACTTAAAAAATAAATTTCCTGTACCAAAGACTAATTCAGTTTGAGTTGATTTGGCCTCACAATTTTTCATAAGTCTAACCTGATTTACACTAGATGCCAGAGATTGCTCTGGTGTAAAACTAACTGTGGCTAACTGTCCATCAGCAGACATAAAGTAAATTGTTTTTTTAAATATTTCTGTAGATGGAAGATGACTTGAATTTTCAAGGGATAAAACTTGACCAATGTCAACAGAAAATGCCCTATTAGGAACATTATTATCTAAAGGCATTTCTATGTTGACAGGAGAAATTTGATTTAGACTTTGTTCTTGATCTATTTCATTTAAAATAAGTGTATCAAAAGCAGTTAAACCTGCTTTTGTAGTTGAACATTTATCAGAATCCAGTATGACAGTATCATGTGTTTGTAAGGGATTAGGGATTATTACTGAATCTTCTTTTTCTCCAATCACATCTGATGTAGAATCAACATTCTCAGAGTCAGTATCATTACCATCTTCAGCACAATCGGGTGATTCAACATGACTTTTATCACATGAAAGTAACAATTTTTTTTTGTATTCATTTTTTTTCTGCTGCTGCTTAATGTAAAATAAAATTGACTGAGGCAGTTTATCCCCACCTACAATCATTGTTCTGCAGCAAGGTTTATCTTCATTTGGTTCTTGAAAGGCTTCTTTTAAACCTTCACTATCAACATGACAAAATTCATCAGGATCAGGTTTGAACAAATTTATTGTTGGAATACTTTCTAATGATACTGATCCATCTGATATGTTCTTTATTAAATGGAAAGGACTCTCAAATACAGATGTAGAAATATTCTTCAGCAACTTTGTTGGCTGATCATTTTCATCTGTTACATTACATGGTGTTTGTGATTGATTACTTGAAGAGCACAAGATTAAGGTGGACTCACGTAAAAGATTACCAAAGACATTTATATTTGTCTTTTCAGTTATACTGGTACATCTATTACTAAATTCTTCAGTAGATTTTTGAGCCACTTCACATTGAGATACATTCACATTAAACATGTTCAATCTGAATGAAGGTTTACTAAATGAAGATGACGAATCAGTTGAATCCATTGGTCTTGAAAGTCTGAGTAAAAAAAGCATAGAAACAGTAAACTTGATGAGTAATCAGGTTAACTTTACTTATTTAACTAATAAAATATAAGAATAAAGTGTGATAAAGACTTATGATTTTTTTACTTTAATTCTAATTGAATGATTTTAGTTATAATCTATACCAGTTGAAAATGAGTGGTTAGTAAGAATATTTTGCTGATCCACAAAAAAAAGTTCTTTAAGTTCTTATGTGCCAAGGTTATTGAAATTAAGTAAAATAAAGACACACTCATAATCACACATAAAGGTGGTGAATGGGAAAAAAAAATTAGTGTTAGTGGGGATAAACACATGACTTAAATTATTTAGTGGTCTGCCAAAGTGAATTATGACTTTGGTGGTCCACTGGTATTTACTTATGAATGATGGGGGGTATGTTAGTATGTGGGAATAAAGTTCTTGAATTAAGTGCTCCATGAGGTATGCATGTCTGCTGACCACTGATCTGTATAATAATTTGACAAGGCACAAGGCTACTTCAAAACAATTAATTTCTGACAATGTCAACAAACAATGTTGAATGTCAATTAATACATAAATGTTGCTGTGTTGGGTACGTGATTACTTACATCCATTAATTAAAAAAAATATGTATAAGTAAAATGAACAATTGATCACCATACAAATCATCATCAATGAACTGATAAATATTTTATGACAATTAATGTCATCATGATAATGACAATAATTTAATAATATTCTAAATTAATTAAAATTATTCTAGTTATTATGGTATGATCTGACTTCTAATAAATGTGACTATTCACTCAATAAATGATGTGTTGAAAATCTGTTAAAATATAAATAACATAACAAACCAGAATTACTAATAGAGAGGCAGACATCAACGACGTCAACGATTAGATTTAGATGCACTTACAATAAACAAATGAAATTTTCTTAATAAGGAGAGATAACTCTCATGAACTAAGTCGATTGTAAACTGAGGTCGCGTTTCTGTCATTCGCCACAGTTGCTGTAGTTAGTTTCAAATATAATTTATACATTTCTCATAGTTACATTAATATTATAGTACTATGACTACTAAAAAGTGTTTGTTGTTTTAAATATGATGGCAAATTTTGAATTATCATCGGACGGGGAAAAATTATATTATAAAAATATCATACCCATCCCTTTGCCATTTGGCAAGCCGCAAGGCATTGTTTTTTTTTTCTTTCTTTCGGCATTGAAATAAAAATTTGTTATGATTTGTCAGTAAGATTTTACCAAATTTAAGTTGGCATATGTAACTAAGATTGAATTATGATGCATGAAGTCTATGACTTTGAATGAAATGAATGGCAATAATTCATTGCCAATATCATGAATTTTGATTGAGATGATCCATATTTTTCCGAACGCAGTAAATAACTTTTCGATCACATAAACTGATTTAATGGTACATTTTCTTCAATTGCACTGTCAAATTTTCTCTTTGTTGTGCGTTCTTAAATAGATCCAGGATACTTAAGTCTACCTCTTGTTATTGTCATTTAGCCAGTTCTTCGTCAGATTGCATAATAGATTGGCAGAAGCAGCGGGTACCATGGTGGGGCATATGCAGAAACCATGCGTGGCAATTTTAGCCTCTTGATAAGTGGCATTTGTCGGCAAATAAGGTCTTTAATCTTGCTACACACAAAGCAATTGATTTTACGCTCCATGTTTGATACTCTAAGTAGTTTCCCCATGCATCTGACTTTCAAATGCTTGGAATAGATACTCATCTGGACATGTGCTGGAATAGTACATATAGAGCAGGTCACATAAGTGTACTATATAAAACGTGTTATTTGGTTAAGTTGATTTCTGAAGCTCCCGATCTTATAAATATTAATATAAATATATACAGTAGTCTACCAACTGTCCAGCATTCTTACCACCTGGCTTGGTTAAAAGTTTTATTGTAATTCGATAACATAAGAGAATCAGAAATATCAGAATCTGCATTTAAATCAGGGAATTGTTTATAATTTCCGATTCTATACTCCTAACCAACTTTTCATATTGTTTGTCCTATGTATCAAAATGGGGAAAAGTTAGGTGATTATAGTCTGTATGTACATTCTTTTGAAAGTTACAAATAAGTTATTGTAGTTTATTTACACACTTAAATGGTGGCCCTTCTTTTCCTTACAATCTCTACTAAAAGAATGACCTAATTTGTAGAACACATTAATTTTTTTTTTAAATTTGATCTTTTAAGATATTTTTTAAGCTTTTTTTCTCTTGCATAACAAATTATTTACTGTCATTTTAATATGCTTCAAGATTTCAACTAGAACAAAATTTTTAACTTGAAGATGTTTCATCATGTGAGAACATACTCTCATTACTTTTGGCTGTTCTGTGGTGGAAGCATATCTGCACTAGCAGTTTATCCTCATACACTTGGGCTTGAAAGTTTCAAGGAAAGCATCAGCAATAAATCAAAAGTAGACTTAGATGTTGCTCTGTTGGCTGATGAGGTGAGCTTAAGTTTTTTTTTTAAAATCATTATTTCCTTAATTGGCTAAAGAAAATACAATATATTATATGAAAATAACTTTAAAAAAAAAGGATAGTCAAGTCCCTAGTCCAAAAAGGCCATTGGGGCAGATGAAGAGTAGAATTCATCTGTTTCTGTTTATTAGCCTATCCTACACAGTTGGTTAGGCTATTTTGGCTTAAAATGCTTCATTACGGGCTTTTTTTTTTTTTTCTTTTTTCTTTTCTCTTTCTCTACCCTCCCCCCCCCCCCCCCGGCGGCCCCCGCCGGGGGGGGGGCGGGGCGGGGGGGTTGCTTTAGTCTCGCAATGACTGTGGCTGCCCTAGCAATTCTGCAATCGATCTCCGGGTCTATTGATATTGATAATGTAATATAATAGGTAAAACCAGTGCTTTTTTTGTGCCGGTACGCACTGGTACAGCGTACCAGCACCTTTTTCAATGTGGGGAAAAAATAATTACTTTTCTTGTATTTTAAGAGGATTTAAGTTGATAATTATAAAATAAAATTGTTTTAGACATTTGGCATATTTGCAGCTGTGATTTAGCTTGCATTGAGGTGCAAATTTGTAGTTAAAAGTTAGGCAATCCATCACTGAGTACCGGCACCTATTTTTTTTTACAAAAAAAGCACTGGGTAAAACCATCTCAGAAAATGTTTTTTAACAGTAAGCAGTTTAATTCACTTATTCATTATATTTTTGAGAGAACTTTTCTGTGCTTGTTTAAATGAGTGTAAATGATTCATGCTATTTCAGTTTTCACTTGCAATCTTAAAAGTGCATGTACTTTAAACTTGTAGCGATGTTGCATTTGCTTTACCATAGTCATGATTTTTTAAAACTTATACGTTTTGTAGTATATTAATGTGATTTTTGTTCATTTTCTGTAACAGGTTAAGAAAGATTTAAAACTTCCAACCACAACACTGGTAGATATGAATAAAATTATTAACATCGTGCCAACAGACAATCTAGATTTTTGTTCAAGAGGCTTCCTGTCAACACGATGGGGAGTAGTTGTAGGACTTCCCAAGTTTTTCTCTTCAAATTCCATTGAAAAATCACAGGAAGATAAAGACCTCTTGAAGAATTATGGCATAGACATATCTACAAATAGAGGGCTGGAAATTTTAGAAACTTTCAATCTGAGCAATGAAGCCAAAAAATATGCTTTGGCTAAAGAAATTAACATGGCAAACACAGCAAAAATATATCTCTACTCTGCAGGTTTAGGATTTACATTTATTTTAAGTTATATTGTATCACAGCCATTCAATTCTTTTGTTTTAAGTGCACTTTCATTTTGTACTGTATTACCTCTTTCAATTTATTTATGTATTAAATTGTATGATACCTACAACTGTTATTATGAGAAAGATTGTGACACTAAATTGGCAAGTTTAAATAAGGAATTGGCCAATGGAGGCATAGAGTATTATTCATCTCTATTAAAAAGAAAACAATATCTAGGTGAGACAGAAACAAGAACCAGTGCTAAAGATAAACTTTTAAAAGCTTTTGATTGTTGTTGCCAGAAATCTGAATTGACAGTAGCTGAAAAACTAAATTATCTCACTGAAATAGTAAAACAAAAATATGGGACTAATGGACCTGAATAGTGTAGTCACATAAAAGCTAAAGTAAGATCAGGTAGTCCAAACCAAATTTATTAAGCGTCCAATGTATAAATTCACGTACAGTTGTCAATTTTTTTAAAATCTAAATAAAAAATACTTCCATAAAGTTCAACATTCACATACTGCATAGATTATACGCAATGTTTTTCAATGCTTTTAAATTATTAGTACCCGTAAAATAATTTTTTTACCTCAAACATGGCATTTTGTCATGACTAAAATCATGATAAATAATTTTTTTTATAAATGTTAAAAATTGTTTTATTTACAATTATTAAAAAAAAAAATTCTATGACTTTTAGATAAAGTTGGATCATGTACAGCAGCAACTTATAGTATGAAAAAAATTAGCTTTATATAAACTTTTATGCTCTATAGATGTTACTGCATATTCTGGAAAATTTCCTATGGATATATTTGAATTCTATTTTCAATGGTATAAAAAATAAATGAGGTATCTAATGGTGACATCTTGCTCCACACATTTAATTGAATACCAAAATTCTGTATACCTGGACGGACTTTTAAGCTTAAACACTTACTACCGACTTTTTTTTTCTGTTGTTGTCTGTTAATTTTTAATGAATTAACTATCTTTCATATTTTACATATTATTATTTTTTGTACATTAGATGTATATAAATAATGTAAATATGTTGTCCTAATAATAAAAGCGACAAATCAAAACAAATGTAATTTCCTTTTAGTTAATTAGTGGTTTATTTTACAAATGAATGACATATGAAATGAACATAATTATAATTTTACTTAGTAATACACAATTGAATCAACAATATAAAATATTTTTTTCTGGCAACCATGTTCAAATTCTTGACAGTAACAAGAGAAGAAAATGTTCATGGAGCACTGACAGAAATATAACTAAACAATTTATAATATCAATAAGTTTTATTAGAAAAGTTTTACAATTACATGTATCTGTTAGATTATTAATTACCTCATGTCTCAATTATAAAACTATTTTAACAACCCCCACAAAATTTAAAATATTACTAACTTAAACTAATTTACAAAACATGGTGATTATGAAATAAAAATGAACTTTGGAATGCATGCTGGTATGAAAAAATTATTAAATCCAACATTTTATTTCTAAGGCATATTATTTAAGACATGACATAAATTACTTTAGAAAATAACTTATGCAACAAATTTTAGGGAAGTATTAGTGTTGATCCTTTTAACCTGAAAAAAAGGACTATAGTTAGTTTAAAAAAATGTTTTATTACAAAAATTTAATACCAGTACAGCCATTCTTTACACATTTTTATGATTTAAAATAAAAACACTCACACTTTACTTTTTATTTCACAGTATTATAAAAACCTAAGGAAAGAAAACGAGATTCAAAACTTACTTTAAAAAAAATGCAGCTACACTGTTGTTTTACTTTCAGACATCATCCACTCATTTAATTCAACGAGGAAAATTTCTAATTAAATCCATCTAGAAGCAATTGCATCTTAGAAATATTTTTAAGCTACATTCAATTAAACATTGCCAAAAGTCATCATTGAGATATAAATATTTTTTAATTAGAGAAAACAAACATTTTGTTATTTTTTTAAACCTACATAATAAATTAGCTGCAAGAATGTATTTATGGCCATGAACGCAAATATGAAAAAAATATTATTCTAAGTCATGATTATCTTTTGATCTAAAAATGATATCCAGAAATTTTGAACCAAGGTCTTACTGGTGTAAAAAATAAAATGTAAGAAACCACCTTACTAAAAATATAAGATATACCATCATGTTTACAAGATTACACAATTTTTTTTTAGAAAACTTTAACAGGTATTTAAGTTGAATAAAAAAACACACTGCACATCTTGTTTTCAATGTACAGCAGACCATTGACTGGATTCGACATTCTCCAGACTCAGTAAACAATAAAATGAGGTTTTGGAATTAAAACAATGGGCATTTTAATGGTATGGGAAGATTTGAAAGAGAGTTCAGTGTATTTAAATCACAGCCGGATTTTCAGTAATCCAGCATGGCCTACTGCTACATTAGGCCGTGTAATCTAGAGTGTATTAAATTATAAATACTTTTTCTTAAAATTTTTATAAACCTAATTTCTATATATGATTTGAAAACTATAACACCAATTTTCTAACTGTACACATTGTCATTTTGTTAACACAGATACGACTGATTATTCCTGTCATAAATAAGGTAAAACAAATGTGTACTAGTTTGATTTTCTTTTTTTAATTGACTAAATCTTTTTAAGCTGCAGCTAAATGTGAACTATTTTGCGCATACAATAAAATTTGTCTAAAAATATAATAAATAAAACCCTCAGATCACTGTGGGGTGGGACAGATGCAAGATCACAGCAATACTTTCATGAAAATAATGTGTAAATATATACGAAATGCCTTCTCTAAAATGTTTACAGTCTGAATTCCATCTTGATGTTTATAAAGACAGGATTAATTTCATCGAAATATCAAAAGGAGTTATTTAGTTACATATGTATAGCTTCTTGGGGGTGACCTTTGACCTTCTGGCACTGGAACATTCAGGAAGTCCCAAATCAAAATAGTATCATCGTGTGAGCTGCTAACAATTTGAAACTCATCAAACTGTAAGCGAAAAACACGTCCTGAGTGTTCCTGTCACAGAAATTTTAAAAAGTTAGATGCAAGAGCTAAAATAGTAAATAGGTAATCAACATCAACAGTGTAAGAATTAAAAAAATAATTAACGAGTGTATTCTAAACCGGATGTAATAAAAATTTTTGTGCCCAAAAACTATAAATTACGCTATTTAACAATTTAGCTTTTTGATTTTTAATATGAAACTTCACCTTTTACTATTAAAAAGGATACCATTTAAAAACCTGTTTTTCGCTTTACAATAATATAATTTTACTGATATAATTTATATATAAAGCTTTTGTTTTTTTCTATGGAAACACATATTTGTATTTCTAAGATGTTTTTCTTGTATGTTTAAAATGAGGCCGGATTTCATTATTGACGATATCAATATAAAATAGACTCATAGAATGCAAAAATGAATTAACTACTCGTCATTTCATTAGCAAATAAATCAAAATTATAACATTTCGCAGAAATTAAATTTTTTTAAAAATTCTTCATTCACATAGTACATTTTGACTTCCATGTCCTTATAGTTCATTTTTCTGTTTAAATGAACAACATTGGTAAAATTCTATGCATGGCAAAACACATAAAGAGAAAACCCTATAAAAGATGTATATTTGGACACATTACCAATCAACATTCTAAAAAATGTGCTATTTAAAATTAAATCATGCTACACTATTAGCTGAATTGTTAGTAAAAATGTTTTTTTAAATTATATTAATTATTTTAAAAATGTCTTTTTTATTTTAATTTTTAAAATATTTGCCTATATTTTATTTTTAAAAAATGCTTTTTCCATTTGAAGTCAATCCCGAGCCTTTAGTAATTAAAGAGCTGTCCAATTTTTGTCTACTTTAAAACAAATTGAACAAATTTATATTATTGAAGAAGTCATGTTAAATATTACTTTAACATTATACACATAGTTAAAAGATGAATTTGTCAGTAAGTAATATAAATTCTTAAATACATGTATATCAGGAAAAAATCTGATCTATAATCTTTTAAACTAATTGCCTTGAATTCATATTTAATAAAGTTTGTAAGCAGTTTGAGCACTTACGCTGCCATTAAAAAAGTTTTTTCATTTAAAACCAAATGCCAGTATGCTATTTAATAAAAAGGACATATTAGTTAACAAGTTCTATAAGTAATGAAAATGGCTAAGTCAAATTTTACACTTATTTTACTGCAAAACTGTCTCTAGCACTTGTATATTCTTGCTGGGATTTGCGGAAGTCTTACATAATACCTATTTTATTAATAATTAAAAGTTACGTTTTCTAAAAAAATCTAAACATTGATTTTTAAATTAGATTGTCAATAAAACTAGTATTGGTATTTCAAGATGCTAGTGCTGGAGAAATGCTAGCAATGTTTAAATAAAAGAGGGGTAAGGATTTCCATTGTATTTATAATTTAATTCATTTTATTACTCATTTGAAATAACTTGGACTAGGATAGATACACTGTATATAGATAAAAGAACTATAGTATGCATCAAAGTGCTGCATGTTTACAAAATGCTGTATAAATTTGCTAATTACAAATTAACATAATGTCTAGGACTTGTGCTACTAAACTGTTTAGACAAAGTTCATGAACCAGAAATATTATTTTACGATTACTTGTGTTGGCTGTTGGGGTATTATAAAAAAAAAGCATCTACAACTAAGTAACATTACCAGTACTGATATTATCATTGACAAAATTTTAAGCACATTTCCTTTGCTGTTGTTATTGGACCCGTAAGGCTGCCATTTTTATCTGGAGTCCATAACTTATTAGCCAATAATGAGACATTTTTGTTCAGTGGTTGTATATTTTTAACTCAAGGAAATGGCATAAAGATGAATACTAAGCAAATGAGTAACTGTAATTTTTTCAAATTTAGGCCAAGATTTAAAATATATTTTTCAATGTAAATTTTTAGGACACCTTAAATTAACAAAAGTTTCCAGTAAATTTAACAAACAGCTTCAACTAATTAGATATCAAATTATAATTAACTAAGAATAATATAAAAAAAAGTTTATGATTTGAAATACAATTTTTTTTTCAGTAATGTAACAAAAGTCATCAAAAAAATGCAAATGTGAAGAATAAATCATTAATGAAAAAACTAGATGATAAAAGATTATTAAAAAAAATAATAGTTAACCTTGTGTTAACTTAATATGTCATGTACTGTCGCAAAAAAAAAAGAAAAAGTGAAATATTAAAAGAAAATTTCTAATAATTAAAGTACAGTGGTATATCGGGTAATAACTTAATTTGTTCCAGAATATGATTCATAATTCATAGCCTGAACATTGAAATCAATAAACATAATCCATTTCAAGATGAAAGAGTCGTTCTTTTTTATTAACCGTTAGCGAGACAAAATGCTAAGATGCATATAGTAAATAGAATAAAGAGAAAAAAACAACCAAATAAATTGAATGTAAAAAAAATATTTTTACTATCTTTCTTACCAATAAAAATTAAAGGATCACGACTAATTAGTTTTTTTTTTGTCTAAATCATTAGTTTCAGGAGCTTCTTGTGGCCTTTTTCTTAGTAGCTGACTGGAAATCTTTCTTCACCAAGAACTATCTAGGGAAATTAGTCACATCCTTTGCTGGAGAATATTTCACACCTTTATCATTCATAAGGTTTACTGCCATGTTAAAGGGGTTACTGGCTCCTTATCATCAGAGAACTGCTCCTCTTTTACTCTCTAACTGTACAACGTTGCCTTTGTTTTTACTGAACACGATCATAAAAGCTTACTCTCTCTGGCCTTTGTAACCTGAGGCACTGTTTACTACCAGGGACAAAAAAATTCAAAAATTATAATTTGTAATTGGAATTGTTTGAGACGCTAAACCCGAGGATCCACTGTAGAAGTAAAAAAAAAAAAAAAGTGAAGAAAAAATTATATATACACAGGTTAACACAAAATTAAAAATGACTTACAACAAGTGTTCTTAAGCAAAGTGTCGCTGCAGGTGCCCTAGGATCTAATGCAGCTTGTAAGTCCCATACTTTGATTTTGCTAGAAATAATGAATACACATGTATATACATATTACTCTAAACATAATGAATACAAAATTAAAAAACTTTCGTTAGTGAATTATAATAAATAACAGAACATAATAAGGAAGATAAAATCACAACTTTTATGACCTCAAAATGAATTAAAAAAAATATAAATAGTTTATTACCCATCATAAGCGCCACTAACTATTCTCTTGCTATCAAAGCGTATACATCTGACTAGTTCTTCATGGCCTTCCAAAACTCTCAAACATGCCCCGCATTCAATATCCCAGAGTCTGTTTTTTAAGGGGTGGATGTGGTAGGAAAGGAAAAAAAAAGGCACATCTGTTAGCATTTATTAAATAATCCTTATCAGTAGATCTGTTAGCTGTGTTGAAATAGTGTCATTAAGCAAACATTATGGGTGAGCAACAGCATTTTGGTTGAGCAAGAAATCTCAATTTTTTAAATATACCTTTACATCAGTTTGTTTCTGTGTCTGTCAAATCTTGTAAATCCATTTCTGACCAGTTCTTATTAAATTCTACTGACAATTCACTACTGTCAAACTTTCAAGGCAATTTTTTAATTCCTATACATTTCAAAAGCTAATCACTGTCTTTTAAAAGTTTATGGGAAAGAGATTCTGCTGTCAAATTGAATACAGAAATACAAAGTGAATATGAATGTTGCTGTTTGTAGTTTTCTACACTAGGGAGATTAGTACATGTATAAGCTTTAAGAACAATACAAAGATATCTTCTTTTAATACTAAAAAATTTGCTTTTATTAAAATGCAGGAAAAAGCACAAAAAAGAATGCCAGATATAAATGAAATGATAAAAATTAAAAGTGTGCTTGGGCGGGGGGCTCTTTAATTCTCTCATTTAGGAGTAGATTTTCGATAACAAGTGGCCCAAACTACAGGTGCATATTTTTTACATACCTTTTACTATGCATATAGCAAAGAAGCCAATAATTCTTCAAAATTAATCATTTCTGCACAAAAGCATGTAGCATTTTCATTAGTTTCTTGACAGTTTTTAATACATATTTAGTGCGATGGGGGTGAGTATGATTAACTTTTTTCATTTGGAAAGTCTGCCAAAATGGCCACTTTTGATATACATTTGTCTATTCAAACATCAGGGTCATTTGCGTTAACTGATCCACTATGAGAGGAATTCGGTCACCAGAAAATTGCATAACTGTTTCACCTCGCATGGTTATTAGCCTTAGTCACTGGCATTTGCGTGTCATTTCAAACCCAAACAAGGTTAACTAATTCTTGCCCATTTACGTTTAATAAATACAATTTTACAAACAACATAAAAAATTATTATAAAACAATGACCCTCCCCCCAACTCCTCCAACATATGCCAAAGGTGTTTTTTTGTATGTTATTATAGATGTAATTGTGTTACAATTTGTTTCAATAAACCTGTTCTAGACTTAAAATACACAGCAGAGAATATCCTCCCTTCCAAATTGCAGTTTGTTTTTGGTGGTGATGCATGGGTGTTTGAGACTTAATATTTTCTAATGATTGCGGATTATATTAATTATGATAACATTCTAGGATTATGTGAATGTCTACATGTTTAATTTAATAACAATTACCTTTGGTTTAGGTAGTATCACTTGGATCACTTAATTTTTTTTAATGATTACAATTTTATTGACACTTCACGAATCTGGACAGTATGTAAGTACCAACATGGTGACCAATTTCAATACTTCATATTTTAATGTTTGTAGACAAATTTTGAAGAATTGATATCGAGAGAAATGAATGGAGATTTAAATTTTAATGGAATGTATATATTTTTATCATTCCTATTTAAAAGTAAACATATATGAAATATATATCAAGAGCTACATCAATTAATTTCTAAAATTTTGATATAAAGATCATACTCTTTTAGTTTACAGTAGATAAATAATTTTACTACCAAAAAGGCTATTTAAACAGCCTGAGCACATGGCATTTTAAAAAAAATATGAATTATTATACCGTATATACTCGCATATAAGCCAAATTTAGAACTATAAAAAACAATACTGAAATCAAGGGGTTGGCTTATATGCGCATAAAACAAAATGGACACAAGGACAGACACCAATGCCAATTTTCCAGCCACACATTTTCATCGCTATCTGACTCTTTAGTTGGTTGTGTGTACAGAGTACTAATATATATATATATAGAGGTGTCACTTCAAAGAATTTTATGTATGCATAGCCGATAATTATACTGAGTATGAATATTACCATGGAGAATTCATTTTCGAAGTCAAAAAAAAAAAGGCATAAATTAAGATAAAATACTAAAAATAAACAGATCATGTTTCCTATATCTATGGTTTCCTAATAATATAATAACAATCTCATGAAGAGTAATCAAACATAGATTTCTGTCTAGGCACACAAGTGTGTTCATATATCTATTATTTATTATCTAATAATACAGGAATTCTCTCTAGCAGTGTAATCAAACATAGATTTGTGTTACTCTATAAGCAAATGCATAGATTAAAGTGAGAATGACATGGCCACATGGTTGTGTGTGCACCAGTGGCGAGCTGTAACCAAGCTATAGCTAGCGGTGAAGCTGACGTCATTGGTACACGGTCTGATTACATAGAAATACCACGCTCACCTTGGCGTCACCGCTAGCCCCAGCCTTGGTTATACAAAAAATTTAAAAGTGGAACTTTGATAATTTTAGTTGTAAAATTTTTTGTGCAATACACCATGCCTGGAGAAATTAGACAATTGTATGGTCGGCTTATATGCAGTTTTTTTGTGCAAAAACTGGCCATTTTAGAGCAGTTTTAGGGGGTTGGCTCATATGCGATGTAGGCTTGTATGCAAACATATACAGTACTTTTTTTATCATACTATTTTTCTATCAGATTTATAACTTTAATTCTATCACAAAAAGACAGATAATTAAAAAACATATACTTTTATCACAGTATCTATTACTTTAAAAGTTACCAGGGTTTTGTGCCTTTTATCCAAATTTTATCTAGTTTTGTCCCTAAGTAAACAGTCGGTTAACAACCTCTTGTAATTTATGCCAAGACAAAAAATTATATCTTCAAATTATTCCAATTACCGTATTTCCCCATGTATAAGCCACCCCTTTTTTCCAAAATTTTCAAGCCCAAAAAGACAGTGATGATGAGTGTATGAGTGATTATTATGAATCTTGAATTTTGTTTCTTTGTAAATTTTCTTTCTTTATAACTTGTTTCTCTAATAAAATATCTTTTTCAAAACTTCACAGTCCCAAAATTGGGGGTGGGGTGGCTTATACAAAGGGGGTGCTTATACATGGGGAAATACGGTATTCAAAATATCCAATTACATGCTTAGCTAAATAAAGTAAAGTATCCTAAAATTAATGTCTTGAGACTAATAACAAGATTAATAAAAAAGCTTATTCCTGCAATTTTTTTAATGCTCACCAGGGCTATTGATAAACATGTTATATTGAAAAATGATTTATATACCTAATAGTGTTATCTGAACTCCCACTGACCACAAGCCTTTCTCTATATTGCAAACAAGCTATTCCACGTTTGTGGCCATTTAATGTTCGAACAAACTCACAAGTTGAGGTATTCCACACCTAAAAAAAAGACATTTTTCAATATCACAAATTATGTAAAATAAAATGTAAGACTTTACACATAGATATATATAATTTTTTATGAGCTATATTTAATAATTGAAATTATAGCTTTACTAATGATATACTAGTTTACAAACATATAAATAACTGAATTCCAATTTACAGATTAAGTACAAATTTATTTAAAATACAGAGTTTTAGGTAATTAAGAAATAGATACCTTAATTGTTCTATCACCAGATGCTGAAACAATGTACTTCTCATCAAAATCTACCACATTTACTGCTGCTCTATGACCAACTAATACTCGTCGAAGGTTTATTTCAGTTGGTGACTGCATATCCCAAACAGCAATCGATCGATCCTATAAACAAAAACAAAATAAGGGAAAAAATTTTAAGCCGCATTTAGTTTAGAATACAAGGGAATATTATGTTTGCTGATCAGAATTTCATATACTATGTAGTTGATATAAAATTAATTTAGCATTAATTTTTCTTTAAAAAAAAACATTAAAAAAAAATTTTAACAGCAAAAATAGAGACCATAAATTTTCGGAATGTTATTTTCTACACCTCAAACAGATGCTTTTTTTTAAATGCATTGGATATGACAAGATGGTTGTTCACTGCTTCATCTGCAAGTTTTTGTCTTTTTTTTCTACATGTCTATAGTATAAGAATACAGAAATATACTCTTTACAAGAGGGGAAGCTTTAATATTTTTCTTTAAAAAGTAGGCAATCTAAGCTGAATTATTATATTTATTATGCACTCTATGTATTGTCTTTTTTAGTCTTATGTAAAAGAACTTGTTCTAATAAGGTGCATATTACATTTTATCTTTACAAAGCATTGTTTGAATTTTAACAATGAGAAAAACAATTACAATGTACTGTTATAACGATTTATCATTGATAACTAAAAAAAGTGTGCACTTATTTTCACTTTGTAATTCCAAATTTATTTTGCAAATATAACTTCTTTCTTGAACTAAATGTTATCTGTCTATTTACCATTACAATTAGAAAGTACTTAATCTGATACATTTAAAGCAGTAATGCAATAAACCAAAGTTCAGAAACAAAAGCAGACACACATACTTTTATTTTTATGTAACTGATTTGATTTTGAACAATAACAAAAAAATCAGTTACAACAAATCCTACCTTTAAGTTATAGGTGATGGCGGGTAAAATGTAATATGTGATAAATGAAAAGTAAACAGTTACTACACGTTAGGTGGCGTAAATCATCACACACGTTTTTACCCTAATATGCCCCTTACCTTTAATGTTGTTAAGTATAAAAATAAAAATGAGACTGCTTGGTGACACCTAATCTCCCATGCAAAACCAGGTACACTACTAGTTTTATGTATAGATTTAGATTTTCACAATTTACATTGTAGATTAACAGACTTCTGGATTTTTAACATACAGAGAAATAGTGTTGTAATTATGTAATCTCGATCCACTATTACATTTAAATTTTCTTGTGATTCACCATAAATTCATTCACAACATAATACCCACACATTTGAGAACCACTGTATAAGATACTGCCGTACTTACTTTGGAACATGTAACCATAATACCATCACAAAACCTGAGATGAAGAACAGCTTCACAATGATGAATTAATGTATTCATCATCTCACCTGAATGCACATCCCAGACTCTAGGGAAAGAACAAAAGTATTAATTATTTAACGTCAGCTTTTTTTCCTCGAAGTGATAATGAGTACTAAGAAAGAGAGAATTAGACAAGTATAACGATATAACAGTTAATTAAAATATATTTTTTTATTTACATAGCTTTACAAAGTCATAATGAGGATGAAATTCTCCTACAAACCAAAATACGAAAATTGCTTTTGGTCACAACTATCAATATATAAGAGGCAAACAGATTTTTCTCCTCCATTATATGTATTACCTGACAGTTGAATCACTAGAACCAGAAATGATGATATTCTCATCATATTGGAGACAAAGAACAGATCCAGTATGACCTGTTAGCACCTGAATGCATTCTAAAGTATGTCTATTCCAAATCTATAAAAATAAATAAATACAAAGTCAACACTACCCTATCACTAGTATGAAAAGTAAAAACCACTTTTAATGTTTGAATATCAACATAAAAAGTACTATTAAAATAAAGGATATACATATATTTATGAAATTGTAAAAAATTCCTTGGTTTCATTTTTAAATCTGATTCAAAATAAATAATTACTTTTTTTTAACACAAAATGAGCACTATGAAAATCAAGACAGCATATCATTTTATAAAAAGCAGGTTCACATACTTCAAAAATTTTCTATTTTCCTAGACTTTCCATTTTCAAAAGTTTAAATACAACCAGTACATATTCAACAGTATATACCTTTAATTTATAGTTGTTTAGAGAAGAAAATTTTATTTCATAACACTTAAATGCTAAGTTTAAGTCTGAAGATTTGATCTACATATTGTGAAGAATTTTCATTGAAATTTACCAAGAAAAAAAAAAGGCAGATGTTTACTTATTTTTTAAAAAAATATATGTGGTTTATTTATTATTTAACACTTAGTTTTAGCTGTTTTGGATAAATTACAAAGGATCAAAAAAATGTTTTAGTAAAAAAATTATCCTTTCAAAAAACAAATCTTCAAAAGGTATATATAATAACCTTAATGGTATTGTCTCTTAATCCACTAATAATTTTATGGTCATCATACTGAAGGCAATATACACCCTTGCTTGTTTCACTTTGACAATGGATTCTCTGTAACTGATGACGACCAGTACGCCAATTATTTTCTATTCGCTGTTAAATGTAAAAAACAACAGATTATCATTACTAAAAAAAAGTTGATTTAATGTCAGTTTGAAAAAAGCTTTAAAAAAATTATTACATTAGCACAAACAAATTATCTTACATCTATGTCTGCAATAATTTGTGGGTATAGTGCTCTGTAAAATTTGTGATCTTTCAACGTTTCTCCATGTCTCTGCTTGAAGAGGTACTGATCCCTGCATAATACAAGTTTAAGAAAAGGTTCTTGTACTTTAAACATTAAAATAGTGAAATTATTAAGTGATAAGCATCATCAAGGGAAATTATTAAATATATAATTTACAAAACAGCTGAGTAAAAAATATACATTTAAAAATTTATGAAATGCAATGATCGCCAGTAAATAATCAGAAAAAAAAATTCTAAAATAAAAAGACAAATTTGTGGAAAAATTTACAAGAAGAGGAGTGGCTAGTACACCCCCTTCCCCCCTCCATTAGTTATGCTATACAATTAAATATATGGACTGATGACTCATTACTGGCTTATACTCCTGTGTTAACATATTTAGAAACCTTGGCGAAAACTTTTTATTATCTCTGTATAAAAAAAGCAAATTATTAGGAGATTAACTAACTACAATCCTTAAAAAAATATGTGAACTTGTAAATGTATTTTATTTGATAAAAGATTTTAGAAGATTATTATGCAACACTAAATTATCCCATTGTTGTTTTGGATATGATAAAAATCAACATAGGTCCCAATCTCATACAACTTACCACGACCTTCTTTCAGAAAGACCTTTCCACAAGCTATCAGTATGCACTTTTCGTTCTATTAATTTTTTCCACAGGTTTCCTTCTGAAATCACTCTGTACCACTCTTTGCATACCAACTCAGCAGCACATAAGGATTTAGCATCAAGGTAAGCTAATATATTTTCTGCTATGTGATCAAGGCCTTTAGCTACAAATGGAAACACAAACAATGAACATTTAAACTGGAAACAATTAGAAACAAATTACTAAATAAAATTAAAGATATAAAAAAACATTTAAAAAAAAAAGCTTTATTAAATTTAATGCACTAAAAACTAAAAAAAAACAAACTCTTTAATATAAATTATCATTAATAAAAAATTATAAGCATGAGATACCATCTTGATCTATCTATATGTATATTATTTGGTAATACTTAACTAATTTAAGGACAAATTTTGTTCAGTATATTGTTATCACCCACCCTTTTTAATTTGGACTGGTTCTTTGCTTCATACTTATTTTGATGTGAAATCTCAAGGCCTATTTTCCCATCATAAACATTACTAAAAGTAATATACTTTGTAATTCTACAAAATGTTAAAACATAGACTTAAAATTTCTAAAATTGTGTGTTGTCATGTAGAATCTATACATTTGCCAACTTTGGGGCTTCTCACTAAATTACAACAGGTCTGAAATTGAGTTACAAGGTTTGAGGCAAATTCAGCCAGCCTCAGACAGTAAAATTAATTAAACGCTCATAAAAGTTGTGTTTTTGGGGAGGGGGGTATTTACTTAAAATGTCATGCCCTAAGGGTATTGTTTTACGTTAATTTTTGATGTTCAATTGAAATAGAAAAATGTATATAATATATGACCTTTAGACTTAAATAAAAATTCAGAATAAAATAAAGATAAAATAGGGAATCAAAACATAAAATAAAGACACATTCCCTAAATTTTGCAGGACTTGAAAAACTTTGAAAAAGAAACGACATTTATTTTTAATGACATATTTAAAAAAAGTATAATTTTTTTCTCATATATATGTGAGTACTTTTAGTGATTTATTTTAGATGGCATTAAAATCCAAATAAATTTCCTCAGTTGCCTTGCCCCATGTGACAACAGCAATATCTGCAGGGATGTATAATAAATCACTAGGAAACAAGAGTAATCCGGCTATGGGTCAGAGTTTTCTCAACAGGTGTCCATCACCATCTGACACAAAATTATTTTTTTTTTAATAATCCTTATAATGTTATAAAAAGTGAATTATACAAAATTCAGACAGATGTTATCAAGAGGACTCTCACTGAAAAACCTCACACACTGTTAAGTCTAGGGAAAAATACTTAGAAATATTCTTTAATATACCTGAAAAAATTACGATTCATTTTAATTCTTAAAGCACACATTGTGTACTTTGTAATATTTGAAATGTCACCTATTTTAAAGTTTTTAACATCATGTACAAAAGCTATGCCAATCTTATATTTTTTTTCAAAATTTTCATGTATCAAATTGTGTAACTGTTAGATTTGTCAAAAACGTACATCACCACACAAACAAACAAACAAGCCCTCTTGTTTATTCTAAGTATAAATTACCTGGCAAAGCTGAAATAAAATCTCTCTGTAACATAGGTTTGAGAAAGGCATTGATTTGACCATGTTGATAGTGGCACATACGAGAAAGTAAATGTTCAACAAAAACAACTTGCTGCCCTTCACACCAATTTTCAAAATATTTTGTGCATAAATCTCTGTCTCTAATGAAGTCTTCAGATTCCATCTGTTCTTTGTTAATAGCGGATGGCACTAATTGTGTTCCTTCAATCTAAAAAAGATAAAAAAAAAACAAAAAGCTATTTTTGCAATAAAATATTTTTTAGAATTACTACAAAACTAGCAAAATACCCAAACTTTGCCAAGAAATGCTGCTTTATAATTGTATAAAATAGAAAAAAAAAACCTTTATGAAGTGATTGAAAATATAATAAACTTGTATAAGTATAGATAATTATCTGTTAAGGCTCTCTTTGAAAATGACATGTTGTCAGTTGGGCCATCCGGTTGTAGTATGACCAAGGTATGTGCAGAGCTCCCTCTTGAACATGCAACATATTGTTGGCCATGTGAACCCCCTCTTATAGGATAGGCCATATGATAGGCACACTTAGTATTGCCTCAAATCAATGCCAACCATTAGTAGAGTCTGTCTCTGAAGCCTATTTTTGTAGTTGCAAAGCAGAGCCTTATAGGAAATTGGCGAAATGGGAGATCAGGAAAATGTAACGCCTAACATCATATCAAGAGACTTGGTCATTTAGATTTTGTACTGGAAAGACTGCTTGGTCACTTTCCTTGTTAACATACTGGAAGAATTCAACATCCACATGAACAATGAAAAAGCAGGATAGCACAGGACTATAAGGAACTGCACATCTGTTGTCGATCTATTCTCCGATGAAATGGAAATACAAGAGATGAAGGGTTGCTGTACTTCTTAACACAATTCCATAAACATGCATGGAGAGTTGATATTACGAGGTCAAAAAGGCCATGAATTATGAAGAATTTAACTATGTGGTGGAGCGCATGATCAGTCTGAGGATCAGGGATTTCTGCAAGACAGCTAGCTTAATCCTATCCTTTAGACACAACAGAATGTTTGCACAGTGAAGACCATACACTGAAAATGGTTTCCCTATATTAGCAAGTCCATCAATTTGGGTATTTTCAGATAAAATATAAAGACTGATATGGTTTTGGCAATCATTAGGTTTTTGGCACAGAAGGAAAACTTAAGTGATGTCAGTCCATTTAGGATTGCAGGTAATATACTCGCAGGCAAATCCACACTTTTATAGTGACACTCTTGCCAAATACTCTGGCAACTACATAAGTTCACAAGGATGCTGATTTCACAGAACTTGGTCAAAATGTAATTTTACCATCATTGTTCACCGGAGGATCTTTGAATATGCGCAATCATACACAAGAGACAATGACCTGCATACAACATTATGGCCGCCACAACCTTTTCATCACATTTACCTGCAACTTAAGTGATGTCAGTCCAAATAACAGTCAACAGCATTAAGGCTATAGGGCTCATGGGGTAAATATGTAACAAAAATTATCCAATAGTCAGAGTCGAACTATCTGGGGGTCAAAATGTCCAGGAGCCATGATTACTGCAATGCCACCTAAGACTAAGCTATCCATCATAAATAGATTACATTGCCATTTATAGACATATCCTGCTAGCTAAAAAACTGATGAAATATGCTTTTGACAATGAATATACATTTTTCTGCATAAATTTATCTTGTTAATGACACAAAGCATGAATCTTGAGAATTTCATTTTTATGAAAAACACCAAACTAGCAATTTTAATAAATTATTATTATATATTTGTACAACTATTGTATTTTTTAAATGATAAACAAAGAATGTAGAAAAAAATTAGTTAGGTGTTTTTTTTTGTGTCAGCAGTATTTTTATGCCACTTTGTGGATGTGGTGTATGAGAAGCTGTGTTGTTATTTATAAAACAAAGACAAATGGTTAGATTTTGGCTTGGATATATTCTGTAAGCAGGAAAAGTACTTTATACTTTAATTAAGAGGTTCAAAAATTACAATGTCTATAATTACAAAGATCTTGTATTAATGAATACAAAACTTATGTACACTTCACTGTTTATGAGCTATCCTATTGTAAACCAACTTTTGTAAACATGTAAGATTCTTTATTTAGGATAATCTGTATCTTGACTTAAACTATCCCTTTTTTTGTTTTAGGAAAATTTGGTTGTCTTGGACTTAGTCTACTTGGACTATACTTAAGTACATTATTAACGATTATGATAATTTAAGATCATTGTCATTGATTAGTAAAATTCTATGATGGATAATCTTTTTCAGAAGTAGACATATTTTGCTTCTTATACAGTCTTGCGTCTATCTAGGCACAAGATATAAGGTCACTTACTAACTGTAGTTACAGTACACTGTCATTAATTATGTTTAAAGCTAAGTCCATCACTAATTACTAGTCTAGTATCACACAGATATAAGGTCACTTACTAACTTTGGTAACAGTACACTGTCATTCATTATCATGTTAAAAGCTAAGTCCATCAAACTATCACTAGTTACAAGTCTAGTATCACAATGAATCATAGCCATTTCAAAGCATTTCCATTGTTGCCATTGACTATTGATTTATCATGTAGGATAGAAAAAAAAATACTGAAAGGTATTTTAAATGAAAAACAACAGCAGAGAATAATACAATAATGGCCTTTATTTTCAGGCTATATATATATAAGATGTTTTTATCTTCAACGACCACTAAATGTGTAACAACTTGGAAGACTTTGTCACTTGTGGTGCAACTATAAGACTTAAAATAAAATAATAAGTTAGAAATAGATAGTATAAATGAGATTTCAGTTCTCATTCTCAAAACTCACCAACATTAAATTGAAAACAAAGTTCAAAATTCTTCGTGTATTATACATCAGAAGCGTTTAAAAGAAACTAAATATTAATAAACCAAAACAAAATGATAATATTTACAATTTATTAGCTTAACTTTCTACATAAAATTGTCAAAATAAAAAGGGGAATCCCAAAGCCAACTTGTTCTTTATTTAAATGTACTTTAATGTTAAGTATTTACCTTTTTATCATTGTCTTCTATACAATTTGTTTCCATATTTGACTCATGTATATCGGACATTATTTACATAGAGACGAAAGAAAGATTTGAAATAACGCTTATCCAAAATGAGAAAAGTGTTGGTTTCCACCCTTATCTGTCTTCCTTATTCTCAGAGAAGAAAATTACGTGACGTCATTCACTCTCGCACAAATCGCGAGAATTCACAAAATAGATTCGCAGAAGAAGTTTTATGAGAGTAATTTTTTTTTCCTATTAGTCTATTCATACACCAATACCACTTGAAATAATAACAATATCTTAGAATATCTATGTTAAGAAAACGATGGGAGGTCTTGTAGCATCAGATTTTATAGGAATGTGCACTGAAGTGGTTTATCAAGCGATAGTGTCCTAGGCAGTTGCTTAGTTAATTAGTTTGCTGAGAAGTGTCCGATGATAGCGTATAACTAGTATAAGCATTTTGATACATCATACAATATTGTCAATATACAGCTACTGTTATGTCATTAGACCCACGCATATTGAAAAGACTGAAAAGTAATATGCCATATGGCTGCCTATGCTATCCATAAAAACGAGTCTACTTCTAATAACATAGATTATATAATGATTTTCTCCTTATAATTTAATTAGTTTTTCTCTTTCAGTCTGTTATTTCAAAAGAAAATTTATTGAAAGTTATAAAATTTACTTTATAAATTCTTACATTATTATTATTGCGTATCGTGTATTTTTATTATAGTCATGTTTATCATTATTCTTCGCTTGTTCTTCGTGTTTGTTTCATTACATGACGTTAAATTATGACACATTTAACACTATTATACTACACATATACCAATGACAGCTCAGTCTTAACAAATCTTTTATAAGTAATTATAATGAGACTAAAATACATTTTACGTAACTTACTCCTAATACAGGTCACGTTTAGATAGATACTTTAAAAACGAAAGTACTCTTTTGTTTTCATTGACAGACATGGCGTTATCGGCATACTGTGATTTCAATCTAAAATGGCAAACAAAAGAAAAATTAATTGGCTTAGTAGAAGTTTCAGTTGAATGTAAGTTAATGTTGCTGTTTTATATTATGTTATAATGTTAATAATTGGATACATTACAATCGCTCCAGCTGCTTTAGCGTATTTAGACAATTTTAAATGTATAAATGGACAATATTAGGTACGCAGTGGCTCCGAATACGGCTAACGTACTCCGTATTATTTTTTCCGGGGTACGGATATAGATGTGCGCTTGTGCGGCAGACGGACTGCATTTTATTGCAATTTTTTTGTTTTCGGGGTTAGGGTTAGGATTAGGGTTGGGCACAATATCTATAGACGGACCCAGAAAAAAATAATACGGAGTCCGTCTATCACGCATGCACACATCTATATCCGTACAAAAATAATACAGAGTCCGAACATCTATATCCATCTATGTCCGTACCCCGGAAAAAAATAATATGGAGTACGTTAGCCGTATCCGGAGCCTCTGCCTAATCAATATGTATATCTAAGTCTAATTAGTAATTGAATTGTGTTATTGTCTAAATTAAAATTAAATGGCTTACTTAGCCTTATTATGCCTGATAGTTATATAAAGTTAAAATGATGTTAATAAGTTAATCCATATTATCTCTTTCCCTACGTGTTAAGGACTGAGTCAATGATAAAATTGCATTAAAGGGGTAGAAATTATTTTGATGATATTATTGATAATTAACCTCTTTAACAGTTCCAAATCATAATATTAATATTGTCAATTAATATTGTCAATATTGTATTACTGATGAAATTACATAAAAATGCTCACCCCCTGCTATAATGCGATTTCCCCATTAAACCAAACCCTTTTTGTGACAATGGTGGTACCATGGTCTTAAAGTTAACCCAAGACTCTGGTATTTGCAGTTGGTGCTGGTGACTGACAACTTCCTTCCACCCTGTCACACCCTGGTACACTCTTGCAGCCTGCTATCACTGGCAGATAGGGTAGGCAAAAACTAGGCATACAGCCCTCTCCTCCCCCCTCTCTCTCTGTGGTTGGAGAACAACTCTTTCCTTGCCATTCTAGCCAATAGGCACTACACACACCCTGATGATCTGGCCAACACACTCACTCTGACAATTAGGCAGGTGTGATAGCAAAATAACACCCTGTCAATCTAGAAATGATGGCCGAGTGGTGTAGATACTCGACTGTCGACCTGAAAGTCCTGGGTTTGATCCTCGGTGAGAGCCCATGGAATTTTTCCAGGTGAAATTTGACTTTCAAATTAGTCCCACAAGTCCACCCAGCTTTAAATGGGTACCTGACTTAAGTTAGGGAAGTAAAGGCAACACACAATCCCTTCATATGCCGAGGTTATAGAAACAGATGAATTCTACACTTCATCTGCCCCAAAGTCCCGTTAGGGCTAAGAAGGGAACTTTTTTTTTTTAATCTAGAAATGGTGGCACAAAAAAAAAGTGGCAAGTGTAATTTAGTAGTTAATACCATTTTTATTTTTACACACCTATTACTGTAATACAGTGTTGGCTTCCTCATGGTACTAAAGGCAAGGCACAGGACTATTGACTTCAGACAATAATAGTGTTGACAATACACCACAAAATATCTAAAAAAAACAGACACAAATAGATGTATTCATTATATATACATATAACTATTATAATGCTATTAATAATAAAGTACTATATAGGCTGTTTCTTTTTTAAATAATTTCTAGTAGCTTAAGGAATTTTTTTTTGCAGTAGGTTATGAGTCAGTGGTTGTAAATAATCACATTCAAAGTTTGCAAGGGAGTAAAGGTAAAAAGCAAATAGAAAAGGTAAGGGTTATAATTTAACAATAATAATATTATCTTATTAGTCAACTAGATTTAATTGCCTACAAACATAATTACTTGTTTATTCGGTTTCAGTCTTTTATCACTCCACCTTCAGAAATTCTTTTAGAAGAAAAAACTATTAATAGTCTACAGGTAACTAGCAAATAAATATTTTTTCTGGTGATCAAATTTTGTGTATATTTATTGAAATAAGTTAATTAAAAAGTTAAGGTTAATGTCTTTTTTAATATTTATGGTTTGATATTTTTTAACAGTGTCATGGGAAACCAATAGAACAACTGTCCAGATTAACTGCTGTGTTGCAGGATGCTTCCAATACTCATAGATTGGTATATATATATATATTTAATTTTAAGACTTCTATTCTGGTTTATCACTGTAATTCATAATGTTTTTGGAATGTATATCTTGCATTTAAAAAGTGTGATCTTATTATAATTATGGTATAGGCTAATATATAAATTAGCTAATTTACTGACAGATTCAGATATTAAAAAAAAGTATCATAATAGAAATTAAATTTTAACTTTTTATGTAATTAAGATTAGTAGTTTTCAAAAAACTATTATTCAGAATTAGCATAAATGACTAATTCCTTTCTTTATTATCTTGATTCTTTAATATTTTATTACAGATTTTCTAGACATATATTTATCTTAACATTTTTATTCATTTTAAGATTATAAACATAATTATATTAGAACATAATTTATTTGTTGATTATAAAAATAAATATATTAAAACATAATCTTTTTGTTGATTATAAACATAAAAATATTAGAACAAAATCTTTTTTTATACTATTTTTTGCTTGCATTTTATGTGATTCATTTTTTAAATAGTATTTTTTTTTTAAACAAATGAGGGCAATCCTGATATTTTGGTTTATGATATATTGGCTGTTCAACCAACAGATGAAAAAACATTTCAGGTATGGTTTTAAAATGTACCTAATTTACATTGAATGTTACATCATTTTCCTTTTTTAGAATAGAAAACTACTTATTCTTCCCAACAATTCACTCTATTTTGTTCCTCTCCAGGTCATTTGCATGCTAAGAGCTGAACTTTTTTAACATTTTTTATTTGTAGTTTACCTCACTTCATTATTCTGTGTCTTTTATCACTTTTAAATATGTTCTTGGCAATGACAGTTGTCTTAGATCTTTTTATAGGGATGGTCGACATGATACTTAATCTGCTATACATTACGTAAATGTATTTTTTTTTTACCAAACCTGGGAGTTGCAATTGAAGAATCAGCAAATATTTATTGTATATTTTTTAGCCACCTGAAAGCATATTTAAATAAAGCTAGTTAAGTTCTATTCTGACTGGGCTATTTGCTTCTGAGATTCTCAAAACTGTAATTTAGTATCCAAAAGAGACTTTATGTGAAGTATCTTTGCTACATCCTGCCCTCTTTTAGTAAAATGTAGTTTATGCACTATCTTTTACAAAGTTTAATTACATTAGGATTGTTTCTTCTATCATTGATACAAATTTAAAGATGATAATTGTGATAGTTATTTAAATCTATCAGAAAAAGTTTAATATGATAAACATTTTTAGCTGCTTGCTGGATAGCATCTTTTACAAAGTTTAATTACATTAGGATTGTTTCTTCTATCATTGATACAAATTTAAAGATGATAATTGTGATAGTTATTTAAATCTATCAGAAAAAGTTTAATATGATAAACATTTTTAGCTGCTTGCTGGATAGTTTTTGTGGATAAGTATTATTCAGTCAAATGAAAAAAATAACATATTATAATGATAACTGTCATTAATATAATTAATATAATATTTTCTATTGATATCTATCAGTATAAATTGAAATATGTATAAAATAATTTTCTCTGTTTGTTTTTTTCAATGCTGTAGTTAGCCTGCAAAACTTTAGAAGTTGATGTCATCTGCCTAAACTTTACTGAAAACCTTGGATTTTCACTTAAAAGACAACTATTGAATTTAGTAAGTAGTGACAATTTTTGTTATTTATAATTGAGGGATATTCTCAAACTATTAAAATGGTTCAATCCTCAAAGGACAGTTCTACACATGACATATCCCCACAGATAAATGAATACACTGTTCACACATATTCCATTGAGACAAAGATTCACCCACCAATTATTCTTCATTTGCTACATCAGTGAATGTGAGAATTTCTACTTATTGTTATTAATGACTTGCTGAGAAACAAATTTTAGAAAAAAGGTTTGTTGTCATTTCAAACAAATGCAGATTTATTTCTGTGCTGAAATTTAATGTATACCAGTATATACTATTGTGTGTTACTGAAAGGATGCAGTGTTCCCGTCCTTTGGGAGATATATGTCATGATGGTCTAAGTCAATATAGTTTACATGATTCTGTGATTTTTAGAACAGAGGGAGTTATAAGATTCATTTCTGAACTACTATTTTTAGTCTTAAATCATATTTCTTTTATATGCCTAGGCAGCTTCACGAGGCATCCACTTTGAAATCATATATAGCCCTGCACTAGCAAGTAGTCAAGTAAAGAGAAATGTTATATCAAATGCTTTGTCATTAGTTAAGGCAATTTGTGGAAAGGTAAATCAAACTAAATGATGTGATATTTATGTCATATTAGAGTACATTTTAAATTGGGTGCTCACAACTATAACTTTGGCTGATAAACATTTTACTTTGGCTCTTACAGTCAAAATATCTTTTTTTTGTTGTTGATAATTATTTTTGTAAATATTTTTCAATTCATTACAAATCTGCTTTATTAAACATGTCTAGTCCACCAGAAATATTACAATTTTAGCCTACTACTTCACAATGAAATGGTACATATCTTGCTTTGAATGTAAAAGATGGACAAAATTTATCCACTTCATTTTCCACTACCATAGATACGCAATATTCCATAGAAATTGGGTAACGACATTGTACACTCAACACCGCAAGGCACCACTGGCAATGGCGGAAAACAGAAACATAGACTCAACATTCATTTGGCGCAGCATTTTGCAGCTCTTTATTAAATTGGCATAGTATTGTTTCTGTACCCACAGCATATCTAATTTTCTAATAGCATCTAGACTTCTAATCTAAATGAGTCAAAGTGGCTGGATAGTTCATTTGGTAGAGTGCTTGCAATGCCATCATGAGGGTTGGAATCTGGTCACCCCGTGCTTATCGGTTGGTGCCTTGTGGATGATGCATTAACAAATGCAAATTTAAAATGAAGTTATGGTAAAAGTCCAGCGGTATAATGGAATTTAAAGAATATGATAGTTGTCAAGTTTTACATTCAACTTATGTGCGGATCATAACAAATCTTGCAATTTTCGGCTTAAAAATACTCTTGACTTATCTGTGAGATCGACTATGCGTGAGTATCTACGGTAATTAACTATAGCAAAAGTAAAGTTCCCTTTAGCCCTAACCCGCCCCACAGGCACGAACCCCAGTCTCACAGGTATCCCGAGAAGTCTCCATCCCGTCCATCCGTCCCTCCCAAATAGAAAAAATCGAAAAGAAAATAGGAGGGGGGGGGATGGGGAAAAGGGAAAATGTTTAGATGTTGGCGATAGAGGCCCGGATTTGTGGTGAGGAGAAAAGAAATTATCTTCTCATGTTAATGTAATTGCTTTATCTCTCTCAGGTGGCGCCACGGCGACCGTAACTCTATCAGCTATGGTGGGGATGAAAGAAGGGCATTGCAAAACCATCCCTATAGTGCTTTAAAGATTACATCTCATCCTTACAGGGACTTCACTCACACACTGGAAAGGCTCATTACATACAAAAATGCGATTCAAACAATGATCCATGCGCCCTCAGTGAAACTAAACTTTTGGATTGCAAAATGGTTAAATCTGGCCTAATGAAATAATCCTCATTTTTGATCATTTTCCCCTTATTTTTATATGTATTTTTTTGTCTCTGTGTTTTCTAATACAAGATGTTTAAAAAGTCTTCTTGTTGTAGAACATTTATTTTATGAATAAAACTGTAATTTATTTCCTTGTCTTTTTAAGTCCAAACTGTAATAAAAATGGGTTTCATGAAAGGGGAGATAGTGCTTACAAGTAAAAATTATTGGCAATTAAACATCCAGCTCGTACCTTAATTTAAAAACAAACACTGGATTGAGTTATTCTTAGTATATTTGTATATTCTTTTGAGCTTATCATCCTCACCAGATCAATACCTAATATAATTCCCTATTTTTATTAAGATTACGGGTATTTTTCACTCATTAAGAGTACTGTCAGCTCATTTTCTTGTAATAATAATAATTGTCTCAATTTTTCTCTGAGGCGTGTAATGGATTACATGTATTCCTATAGAAAATTATGGGGAAGGAATAATCCCTGGAATGGATTGAGTTCATTGTGCGAGGAACAACTGTATAAAAATATGTATATGTTAAATATTGAGATTTTATTACTGATACCTTTAATTAAACAGAATGTTAATGTAATATAAGCCAAAGTTAAAGCTGATCTATGAGGTAAAGCGCTTGAATTTCAACCTGAGTGTCCCAGGTTCTCCGGTGAGAATGAAGGGAATTTTTCAGGTCTTTGGGAAAATTCCCTCCATGTCTCCAATGGTAGCTCCAAGGCCATTACATTCCCAGTTGTAATGAGGATGAAAGAAGGACACAACAAAAACTTAAAATTTGTCTCATTAAGAGGGGGGTGTGATTTTTTGACGCTTTGATAGCAAGATGGTTCTTCATGCTGCAGCATGACCTGCATGCTGTGGGTTATGAGTTTGACTCCCATCAAGTCTTAGTCACCTACCCAGTGCTTCCATGGCCATTGCATGGTGGCGATGAAAGAAGGGCACTGCGAAAACTTCCATTATTGGTTTGTAGTATCTAAGAGATAAACATCTCATCTTTTCAAGGATTTGTAAAAAAAAAAAAGCCTATCACTTATTTTTTTCCGGCCAGACAATTCTACTTTTCATTGGTTAAACTGTTTTTGAATATAAAAATTCAGTAAAGTAAAATACATGTTCCAAATATTTTTTAAACTTTATACAAATTTGAACATGTTTTAAAATTTAAAAACATAAAAATTGACTTTTTGCCTTTATAAGTAAAAAATATGATTTTTTTCAAAATATGTAAGGGTGATGTAAGACTTTGAGATATTCAGTCATTACTGTATTCATACTTAATGAAAATACTAAATTAATGGATTTTTAAATTTGATAAATAAAAATATACATACTATTTTAATTTAGTAAGTACACAACTACACATGTATTAGTTTTACACATTTATAAGCTTCTTTATGTCACAAATTGTAAAATTAAGGGTTGTACAATATTCTTAATATTTCCATACGACATCTTTGGTTGAAACTTTACATAAATTTCTATTCTTGTGATAAAAAATCCACTTTGCATAATTTTGGGGTACTTAGTTGTAGTTTATTGACATTTCTTATTTCAGTTATAAAATGCGTTAAAAGATTGTGGCAGCTGTAATCTTGTTTTTTTTTTTAAAACGAATTGTCAAGGGATGTGAATAGTTGGGCGAAAACATCCCCACTTTAGCCCTCCGACCCTTGATACACCCTTAATAGTAATATGTTCCATCCACCCATTCCTACCACCATAATTATGTCATATGAACAGGTGGCCAGTGAACCATGGATCACACGATCCGATATCGGGACACAGGCTAGGAATCTGGCAGGAGGATGCTTTTTTTACTTCTGGTCACTCTGCTACTGGTCAGACTGCTGACAAAGAGTCCTGGCCAGTTACTCTTGACTTTGAAGTTTGGACATACCCCTTCTCACCCCCCTCCCCCCAGGCGGGAAATGATTGGCGTGAATGGACAATTGGTCAGGAGGGTCACATGTGCAAGTCTGGAAGTGTGGATGGAAGAGTAAGAAAGGATTATTTGACTTGATATTCTTGTGAAGAACAGTTGACGAAAGATAGAGATAGAAACATTTAGGACTGGTTACTTTGTAATAAAATTGTATATAGTTATACACCAGTATATAATTATACTTTAACACTGTTGTCTGTCGTCTGTGGAACGCCTCTTGGCAGAGGAAAAAATAAATAAAAGTTCAACTCAGTCAGTCTTAGATAACGATCTCAAGGATTCTGTTGAGAAAACTTTATATAAGTAATAGTTTAAAATTTTGTTGCTTAGTTGCAAAAGACTCAGAGTATCTGCGATAGACATATTTTTTTTAGTTGACAAATATTAGTCTCTGCCCCCACGATGAGTTAAATTTAAAAGATTAAAAAAAAAATTAAAACAGAAAGTTAGAGCATTTTGGTGGAATAGTTGAAATTTTTCAGACATGTGAAGAGACAAATAACTGTAGGTGACCTCTTAAAAACATCAGTGAACTTATCACAATTAAAATAATCACTTACAAATTTTTTTCACTTTTCATTATTAATTTATTTAAAAAATTGATATGAAAAATAAAAGGCTTCAGTATTCATTGAAATATAAACAGTTATGCCCTGTTCACTAAGCATTGTAATTTATTGTCATACATGTCAGTGTTAAGTATCTCTGTATATTGCTGTCGTGTCTAATATTTTTATACATTTGAATTATTTTTAATTATTGAATGGATCTTTCTTTCTTTGTATTTCAGAACATAATCATCAGTAGTGGTGCTGAGCAGGTACAATAGTTGTAATTTTGTTTTTAACTTTATATCTTTAAATATCACTTATTTAAGCTGATTTATTATAATAATTAAGACTCCTACTATTTCAGCCCATTGATTTAAGAAGTCCCTATGATGTTATCAATTTGTATCCTTTTGAAAATCACTACAGCTAAAGAGATAGCTAAAAATGTAATTTTAACAACATACACAGAATATATTGTGATGTGTACTGTGTATGCCCATCAGGATTTAACACATTTTTAGTAAAAAAAAAATGGTTTGTAGTGTTTCTATGGTAAGCAAAATAGTAGACTATACCAAGTTTAAAAAGATCTGTATCAAAATTTTCTAGTAACAGATACAATTATATATATATATATAAAAAAAAGAGTTAATATTTTCTTAGGAACTATTTTAGTGGAAGGTAACTAATGTTTTTCTATCAATTATTTACAATCCTTAACTTTTTCAAGAGCAAGATTATTTGGTTTAAACCATTCCCAGGCAAAGGATGCATTGTGTAAAAACTGTCGGGCAGTTTTGATGCATGCAAGTAAGTTGATAAAAAATCTTATTATTTATAAATTTGTTCAACATATATATTATACCCTTGAGGAAACCCCCTTTTGCTGTCTTGACTAGTTTTCTCTACAGCAAGGCGTTATCTCTGGTCTGAATTATGTGTTCACAATTCTAAACAGAATAACTCCTTCCCTAAAATTACTGAAACTAGAGAAATGAAACATTATTTGTGATGGAGATAATCAAACTTTTCCATAAGCCTGTTTTTTTCATGTTCTAATGTTTACAGATGTAATATTTTGTGTATCCGCAGAGTCTAGAAAAACCTGCAAATCTGTAATTTTAGTAAAAAGTATTTCAATGTTGGAATCAAAGAAGAAATGGATATTAAACACTAAATCTCAGAATGAAAATGTCAGTGATAATGATGATGAGGATGACAGTTCAGAATCTGTTGATGACGATGAACCGGAAATAAAAAAAATAAAAATGTCACCATTATCCAGAAAATAATATTTTCATGAACATTATAAACAATGACATTTTTGTGTTGATTCTTTATTAAATGTATTGTTGAATATTTTGAATAGAATGATTATAGCATTTAAGAAGCTTAAGTACATTACCAGACAAGTGCATGAGTCTTTAACATTTCTTTTTTCATTCTTATTTGTCAATGCCAACTAATGGATAAGTGTTCTATATCGGTATTATTCTTCATGAAAAAAAAAGTTTGCCATTAGACTCACTTTCGTCAATCAATGTTGTGATCCTTGCAGCATTTTACAAAGTATATGTTGAAAAAGATTGGACCTAAGCAAGCATAATGGTGTTTGCGCCTACAGCGCACCTTCAAAGATAGGACAGGTCGGTGTCTTTGTTGAACCTATAAAATAACAGCTTCATGTTGTAAATGAGCCACATTTATTGAATCCAGAGACTGTACCAGATAGGTTTCAAATGGAGCTTGTTTAGTTCAGTATAGATATCTTGCCATATTTTGACAATGCAACCAGTTGTTTTAGTTCCACTCTTAAAAAGCATTGTTCATGGGTAACATTAGGCCACCCCATGGGGAACATTTGAAAACATCGGCCATAGGTAGTATGTCACTGGGATTCCAATAAACTCAACTGATTAACTAAACTCATATACTCTGAATATGCTGATTCGCTAATTGACTGATGATCATCTAACAGAACTCTTTAACTGAACTGACTGACTTCTCTCTCTCTCTGACTTGAACTTACAAACATCCTCTTATATAATTTGCTTGCATCATCCTCGAACATTCTACGTCTCTCTCTATCACCTTCTTAGACAATCGTATTTTCTATAAACATAATATTTATACTGTCGAAATAACTAGAGTCTTGACCCCGTGACCTCAGGTTGGCCAAGCTCCAAACATGCACACACACACCTGTGTGCGTAGTACACACAACTATACCATGAGAGTAAGTAAATTCACAAATTGTGACTGAAAACTATAACACTTGATGAAATAATTGGACTTTGAAAATCTTAAATATTCTGTACTATAAAAAA
>JAGDYQ010000197.1:1772442-1796072 GCA_021962125.1 Bulinus truncatus | reverse complement strand
TTTTAAAATCTTTCAAAATGTAAATTGTAAACAAAAGCCTATTCCATTTCAGCGGAAAAGCAGTTTCCAATAAGGATGTCAACCATTAATGTCTAGTAATAACTAACATTCTGGAGCCATAAAACCGATTTAATATTCTTAGATTCGAATAAAATAGTCGGGATAAAACTTCAGAAATATAGCGAAATCTCTAAAAAAAAAAAAGAAAATTGACATCGACATAGGATCGTAATATGTACATGCCTACGGGCCGCATAATATACTCTGACGGGCCGCATGCGGCCCGTAGATTGCCCACCCCTGAGCTAGTATATATATATATATATATATATATATATATATATATATATATATAGTTAGTGTACATGATACACACACAGCTAGCCTGACCTTATCTCTACACAGAAACAATATAAGCCAGTTGTTGTTTTTAAATTTGCCATAGATAACATGAAAACTCGGTGCTTCCGTACTTTCTACACACGCACAGACGAACACACACACATATCTAGATAACTAGACCTATGTAGGCATTTCTCTGGATGTGTGTGTGTATCACGGTACCGATTATACTGATTGCTATAGTATGTACTTATTCACCACAACTATCTGTCTACTGTAGCCTGCGAATTCATCCGTACACCTAGGTACAAACTGTACACGTGACCTCTTAGAGCTGAGTACTATAGGTACCAGGGACGAGGCGTTAGTGTTGCCGGTCATAATGGATGTTTTTACGCTATATACAAAGCACAAACGAACATAGATTTATATATTAGTATAAATTATTAAGCTAACAACATATACGGAATATATATATATATATATATATATATATATATATATATATATACAGTCGATTCCGCTTAATTGGGACACATCGGGACCGAGGCTTTTTGTCCCAATTAAGCGGCTGTCCCAATTAAAGATACAAATTTACTATTGGCTTCTTGGTTTGGTTTCTTTGAGATTTGTCCCAAATAAGCGGCTGTCCCAATTAAGCGGTGTCCCAATTAAGCGGAATCCACTGTGTGTATATATATATATATATATATATATATATATATACATGAAAGTTATATATATTTAAACTTTTAGTCATTTTATTATGAATGGTGTTATGCTAACTCTATTCAATAAACACAGTGCCATTGTATATCATTTTAACTAAATATTACTATGACCGGCAACACTCACGCCTCGTCCCTGACAGGTACTAATTTCGCACATCTCACTTTAATATTTACATTTTAAATATGCACAGATCTAGTTTATTCTCTAAAAAAAAAAGCGCTAACGATTTGAAATCGTCATTTTGAAAAAAAAACCGTTGCTCTCTTTTTTTTTTCATAAACAGTTGGGAAAACATGGGCTAAAATTACAACCAGTAATCGTGTAGCAAACTAGCCAAATTGTTTAGAACAATGTGAACTACTCAAGTGTCGCTCTAAATTAAACTCTAGATACATTGTCTATCTATTTCTGCCATAATATTCTCTAAAATACGTTTAAACTGTACACAACGAAAAAGAAGAAAAAAAATGTTTGAATTTAAATGACTGATGTTTTTCCTCTTTAAGAAATACAAAGGATTGTGTCTTTACGGGTCAAAATATTGTGGACTTACAGGTAAAAAATAAATACATGACCTCTGGTCTTTCTGACCTATCAAACAAGCTGCGTGGGCGGACGGCCCCACTCTACAATTTACACCCCCCCAACCCCCACAGTTAAGACAAAATTTTCACGGCCACTGGGATTTGAACTCATGACTTGTGCCATGCCGTTCTGGATAAAGACCTCTCCACCAGGCGTCTATCCATTGAAATTTTCCCACCCATGTTATTTTAACCTGATTTCATATAAAACAACCAACACCAGTTTACAATGATTAAAAATGATGGTCGCACACTATTTTTTGTAAGCTGTGGAATTATTTGTACTATTGACTAAACAGGTATGACTTTCTAAAGTTACCTGGGGCGTGATGAATTTGTTGATGAGTTTATTCAAACCGTTTCCCGTGGAATGGGACTTCTTTAATCCCGGTACCTCGTTCACTAACAAAGTCTTCGAGCTGAGGTTGCTGTCAGGCGACAGGCTCTGAACAGACGACTCGGACGATTTGTGGCCAGATTTCTTGGAGTGGTGATGCTCAGACTTTTTACCATTTTTACCGGGGTCGGACTTTTTGTGATGATGAAAAGAGAAAGTATGGTGCTCAGATTTGCGAAACTGGGGGCTGCTCGGTGCGGATTTGACCCGATTATCTGGCTCAGGAACTAGTAGTTGGCTCATTTTGGCGGGAGTCTTTGATCCGGAGTGTTAATCCACATGGAAATGAATATATTTCTTTTCGCTATCATTTGCTTACACAAAAAAGGCAAACTGGTCTATATTTATTGAGTAAAAACACAAAGGCTTTTCTCCTCACGTTAACACCATGAATGACCAATCAATGATTGAAAACATTACGTGCCGAAATCGTCTTATAGTTCAATATCCAGGTACGTCCCAAATATATAGCACTACATAACAAACTGTGGTCACATCATCTCTCTCCGTTTGAATGAAACTCCTGTCCCATACTGAGGGAGCTCTAATTAATAATTCAAGAAGGCTGGTGAATTAATTTACAGTGTGTGTGTGTGTGGAATGACATTATTTTGCTAATGTGTCCCTTGGAGCTGAGGGGGTGGGGGGGACCGTTATATAGATAAGTCTCACTTGTTTCTTTAACTGGTTTTTGTCATGGCGACACTAGCCTAAGTCATAAGGTAAAATGGAACATTTTGGGCGATTACAACACAGAAGTTATTCAAAGTATGAGAGGTTATTTAAGATCTAGTACAGAAGAGTGATAGTTCAACTATAAAGTGCAGGTAGGAAAAAATGATAGACATATTTATATTTATTTAACGTGTAAAATGTTATAGTCTAAGATTGTTTTTAAGTGTTTAACAAATGTTTTATGGGGGGGGGGGGTGAAATGAATAAATGAAGTAAGAGAAAAAAAAATAGCATAAGTAGAGTTCATTTAAATAATATTAGATGTCAAATATGACTAGAGTCATAAAAAATAATGTGATGGTTTATTCTTTTTTTTTATCGAATAGATAATACACAGGTGAAAGAAAATTTAATTGTTTTACAGTTGTTGCTGGGTTGTTGTTGTTTTAAATGATGAAGAAGCATGTCTAATTTGTTTTGTCCAGAAACAAATGTTAGTTGGCAATTAGATAATAACACGTGACGAATGCAGCTAATTGTCTGCTTTCAAGACATCAACCATGTTAAAACAGTAGCACACGGTTCATTACAAGAATCAAACTGTTGAAATCTATTTCAGCACAACTTTGAATACACGCACAGTTAAAAAAAGAAACTATTTAAACCTATTAACATCGATAAGCCTTATTAAGCCATAAATACGATCTGTCAACAACAAAAAAAAAAATCCTTTTGAAAATTTTTGCTTTTGTTTTTACAAGAAGTCATTTGGGGAGTAGGCTATATACAGCGTACATAACATATGTTGCATTATATTGTTGACATATGGAGGAATGGTGGTTTACTTGTAATGACGTCATCAAATTGGGGGGAAAGGGGAAACTGGGGCCTACTTGTCAATATGTTAATAACGTTCTTTAGTAATGACAGCATATCGCGATGCCTGGCCAATAATCTGATTCATTGACACGACAGGGTGGGTGTGTGGGTAGGGAGGAGGGTGGGGGTGGGGAGCGCTACCTAAGCTGTTGGTTGTAGTCGGTCAAGGCTATGAATGTCGTCAATGGTTTTGTGGACATAATCTACTTACTGAGAGGAGAAATTACATAGCGATACAATCTCCTTATGTACACTGCCGTACACACACACACACACACACACACGAACATAGGCCTACACAGAGAACTTGACTAGACGCAGTCCAATGTAAGAGAGATACAACACACATATATACATAGGATATATACACAGACGACTAGACGCAGTTCAATGTAAGAGAGATACAACACACATACACATAGGCTATACACAGACAACTTGACTAGACGCAGTTCAATGTAAGAGTGATACAACACACTTACATGGACAAATTTAGTAGTTTTCTAATGTAATTTCATAACCACACATACACACACACACACATAGGAATGTATACAGTATATAGAGATGTAAATCATATAATATATCAAAGACAAAAAAATATTTGATGGCCCTCGGCAAAGATAGAGGTATTATGGGCACTGCGTCGCAAGTTAGCCTGTCTATTATGCCGCTTTAGGTCTTTGGAGTTTGAGGGCCCGAGATTTCTGGGGGGGGGGGCTAGACGAAAGGACCTGACATGGGCCTTTTAAAGAGCATATCTAATAGAAGTTAATACTGGAGGGAGACCCCTTGAGCACTGGATGGAAGGGGGAGGGGAGGCTACGTTACCGCCTTGTTTGCATATTCATAGTCTACATACAGTGCCGAACCTAGGGGTTTTGAGGGCCCGTAGGGGGACTTGGCCTCTTTGGGGGCCCCTGCATTTTGACGTTCGACACCATGACATGAGATAATGTACTTAATATTTAATGTAAACAAAAAACTTTTGGGCCCCCCTCAAGCTGGGGCCCGGGGGACTTTCAAATTTGGACCCTCTTCCCCAACGACTATGTCTATATATATATATATATATGTGTGTGTGTGTGTGTGTGTTACACACAAAACCACTATAATTAGACACAGAGAAGATACAGCATCTGTCTTTACTGCAAGAGATAAATCACAAATACACACATATCCAGACACCATAGTACGATACAGCCACACAGAGACATATACGGTAGCTCTACGTAATACCATACATAAATCACAGACACACATAAACATACTCAGTCGCAATAATTAGACGCAGCCACACAGAGACATATACAGTAGCTTCCGATTGTACAAGAGGCACACCACACATATGGGCAGCATTGCACTGTATCGGGCGTATCCACAAGTAATTCGCCCCCCCCCCCACACACACAGATACATAGCCTACATACATACCAAGACGCTATGATTAGACACAGTTACGGGGAAGATACGGTAGCTCCCTGTAATGTAACACCTTGTAACAGATGCAACACGCACATGGGCAGCAATTAGCAGTTAACAAATGTGGGTTCATCGCCAAACATCCTCAATAAAAAGGCCACAGCGCCGTGAAAGTTAATCGCAAGTGACTACTTCTTGAGGGTCCGTGTACAGGCCGTGCCCGCAGAACACACAGGTAAAGGGGCTCATTCACACACACAAATGGAGACCTGGTGGTCGGAACACAGGTAAAGGGGCTCATTCACACAGTGACGAGCTAAAGTAGATTTAGATACTGAGACAATCCCCTTCGACCTTTTAACATAGATATCTAAGAATTAGGATTAGTAAGAATAATAGTGACAAGGTGACAGACCACTTAGGGCAAGGTGGGGAAACAATAGAATAGTAGACAGCAAAGGTGTGAAGACCGGGAGGCGGCGTCGGACAGGCTAGTAGGGTTAACAATGACGACCAGGTGACGCTCCTAGAAAGATTAGATAGTGAAGAGACTGTGACGTACTTAGGGTAATTAGGGCACGGACGTTAGGGGTATAAATAGGGGCTGGATTCGGACATTAGTTAGTGAGGGGGCAGTTCGTAGTTAGGAGAAGTTATGAGAGGAGTTAGAACGAGAGTTAGAGAAGAGAGATAGTTACGAGAGATCTAGTGACGGGAGTTTTAGGGACAGGAATTGTAGTTAGTTGAGGCAGAGCAAATCACTGTGGATTTAAATGTGTATTCGTTTATGGACTTGTATTCTGATGTACATTTATGTAAATAAATCGTTGTACTAACAACGCATCGAGTTTGATTGGGTTTTGAGTTGTGACAAAGGAGTGAGCAAATAAGAGTGAAACAGACAGACATTAAGCTAAATTGACATCTCTACGTTCGAATTAAAACGCACAACTCATAACATAAACCAAAGGGCCTGAGACGTTTATAGAGCTTAACCAAAGAGCCCGTAACATGTATGGAATAAAAGAAAAAGGACCCGTGACACACACACACATGGAGACTTGGTCGTCTGAATACAGGTAAAGGGGCTCATTCACACACACACATGGAGACTAGGTGGTCTGAATACAGGTAAAGGGGCTCATTCACACACACACATGGAGACTTGGTCGTCTGAATACAGATTCATTGATGACAGATTTTTGTGTCATGTGTAACAAAGGAGTTACCGGATTGAATGTATGACAGCTTGTCAACTACACATATAATATTATGGTCATTGAACCGTCATTGCAACCAACCCTACAATCATTGGATCAAACGGTGTGTTTGTGTCTTTAAAAGCATTGTGTTGAATATTACTTTTTTTTATCAATGTTATTTCCCTGAAAATGCTAATAAGCAAAATGGATTTCTCGGTTATGCCACACGATATACTGATAACAAAACGTGTTTTTAAAAGATATGTTAAAAACTAGTTAGAGTGGTAGATTACAGATTATACTAAGAATAACATAAGACAAAAGTTATCATGTTAATACATCTTGTACATACAACATGATTCTTATGGAAGACAGACAGACATGCAGATAGATTAGATAGATAGATAAATAGATAGATAGATAGATAGATTAGATAGATAGATAAGATAGACAGACAGACAGACAGACAGACAGACAGACAGACAGACAGATAGATAGATAGATAGATAGATAGATAGATAGATAGATAGATAGATAGATAGATAGATAGATAGATAGATAGATAGATAGATAGATAGATAGATAGATAGATAGATAGATAGATAGATAGATAGATAGATAGATAGATAGATAGATAGATAGATAGATAGATAGATAGATAGATAGATAGATAGATAGATAGATAGATAGATAGATAGATAGATAGATAGATAGATAGATAGATAGATAGATAGATAGATAGATAGATAGATAGATAGATAGATAGATAGATAGATAGATAGAATGACTAGTATACATACAATAACATATTAACACCCAACAGAACATAAACAAAATGAACGGGTTACGGATGTTATTGCTAAACAGGTTAAAAGGTCAGATAACACTGAACCGTATAAAACAATAAAACAATGAGATAAACCCAGCCCAGGACAGGTGGCCACAATGATTTAATATCCTCATATCTGGTTGAAGCTTTAATGGAAATGAGTGAAAGATAAGAGACGAAAGTTTTATGAAATTGAAAGAACGTCAATATTGCACACAGGTATTGAAACACTGAAGTGTACGTTATAGGCAATAAATTTGATAAGCTGATTATTAATGTAAAGTTATTGTGAGAGTTCATAACACAGAAGTGAAAGGAATATCAGCAATAACTTTGATAAGTTGGTGTAACAATAGCTTTAGGTATATCCCTATAACTTTAGAACCACTGTTCAGTTGGTTTGTCAACATTGAAAGTGCATGGATTGTTACAACAAATCCATAACGTTACAGCTGGTTATTAATGTAATGTTATTGTAAGAGTTCATAACACAGAAATGAACGGAATATCAGCAATAACTTTGATAGGTTGGTTAAAATAATTATCGTAAATAAAAGGGGTATGAAAGGTGATTTCGGTAATAAAAGGTGGTATTATTTTGTTAGTCGAATCTAAAAGATCAGTTCTTTGGGGGCTTAATAAATACTTGGGGGCCCTGAACTTTATTATTTGTCGTAACCTGGTAGCATAAGATTTGAAATGAATTAGAACTGGAAGGGGTCATTTTGGCTGGGGGCCCCAAGCGGTCGACTGATTTTCCTATCCATAAGAAATGCCTTTGACTCATTAATAACAATGTTTTGTTTGTTATTGTTTGTTATCTTTTAAAAATTTCTGTTGAGTTTGGAGAATGAAATTGGATTATATTGATTTCAATTTCTAAAGATCTGCTAAACAATGTTGAACAGGGCCGTATAATAGCTAAAGCCCCCCTGGGACTCACGAGCATTATGGCGCTGTTGCTAATCGACCGGTTTCAATTTACTATTGATAGTGGTTGTCGTGGGAAGCTATGGTTACTTTTCCCGGGATAATTGGATGCTTACTACTTCACAGTGGTTTAATTTCTTGTTTAGACTTTTCAGCAGCGAGGAATTTAATGTATGATTCCAACTTTATCGAATATGTAGATGTGAAAAAAACAGAAACACTTTGTTCACCACCGGACCGGAATTATTTTTTTTAGAGCATTTTGTCCCCGTTTTGTCTGTCTGTCTGTCTGTCCGTCATCACCCTAGATCTCAACAACCATAAGTCCTAGACCCATGATGTATATATCATTTTGTAGGTCTTGGCCTGCCAAGAAATGACTTTTTTCCATTTCGCGATCTGACCTCTGAGGGCCGTAAAAGGGGCCTTATAAAGTACCGTTTTTTACTATATAAGCTATATTAATAATGGAGCGCCCTATATCTCAGCAACCATAAGTCCTAGACCCATGATGTATATATCATTTTGTAGGTCTTGGCCTGCCATGTGTATATCAAAAGTTCATTTCGCGATAGGACCTCTGAGGGCCGGGGTTCAGGGCTCCTAAGGGGCTTATATATTATATATATGGCCCCATTCTACACCTTGTACGTTCATTTGGTGCGGAATACTGCAGCACGTAGTTTCACCAAGATTTATTAAGAAACTCATCAAATGAAATAGTAAGCTTGTGTTCTGAGTTTAATTGAAAGTATCAGAGCTATGCAACAATTGACGGAGTTTTCGGACGATTAAATGACTACAATTTCGAATGTTTTCAATTATGAGTCCTATTTCAGTAACCACAAACCACTTGTAGTTAGATTTAAGTGAAAATAATTTTTTTTTCAAATATAAAGAAACGTCTTTATAATATTTTTTTTTACAGATATATGCATTACACAATTGAATTTATAAACATTTCCAAAATTTACAAATATTTACTGAAATATAACATACGTACTGATACATATACGAAAATGCGCTAACACGTCCTGTGTCCAGAATGGAACAGGCTTAATCGCTTGTTTACATAATCTTTGACTTCCAGCCATGTACACAATGTCTCTGGTTGTTAAGTCTACTACTAGTAACTACTGGTAGCTACTTGTGAGTGAAGTCCCCTGTAAGGGTGAGAAGAAATCTCTCAGATCCTATAAACCGTTAACGGGACAGTTTTTATAGTGCCCTTTCACGCCCACCATAGCCGATAGTGCAACGGACTTGGAGGCACCACGGGAGATATAGCGAAGAGTTAAGCCAAGACCTGAAAAATCCATTGGTCCTAACCGGAGATCGAACCAGGGACCCTCAGGTCTACAGCCGATCGCTTTACCTCACACGACCATCCCCCCCCCTCCCCACTTGCAACTACTAGCATATAAAAATATAGGAACTACAACACACAAATGTTTTTAATTTATGTGCGCCATGAAAATTAATTCTTCATTTACTAACTTCCGAAAAACTTCACCTACACCGTGTGGACGCCTCGCTCTAAAACCAAACAAAGTTCAGGTGGTGGGGGGGGGGCTAATTTGTGTTGTTCTTTTATTCAAAGATAGACTGTCAATAAAACAAACATTCTGATTTTCAGACTTTGACACTTCCTGTGAAATCTAAATAAGTGTACACAGCACGCATGTTGACACTGTTGTAATTTAAAATGGTTAGTTTTTACACTTTTTAATGTGTTTGTTGATTAGAATTTTAAATGGGGCATTCTAATTCGTAAGTATCAACAAGATGGATGAATTGATACATTTATAGCTCTAGAGTCTAGATATTGATTTTATGAAATTTATTGATGTTCTTTGGTTGATTCTTATATAATACCAGAGTTACTAGATCCATCAGATTTTTTTTAATAATGTCACCAGTTTGCCAGTTTCCAATGAAATGTGACATTCTTTGTGTGAAACATTTCCCATTAAAATACAAAAACATTGATTCGCCCTATACAGGGATTGTGAAATTAGTAATTATTGTTATCTCTCTTAAATTAGCTCATTTTTTACGCAGACAGACATTTAGATAGATAGACATGTAGACAGACAGAAAGACGTATAGTATGATAGATAGATAGATAGATAGATAGATAGATAGATAGATAGATAGATAGATAGATAGATAGATAGATAGATAGATAGATAGATAGATAGATAGATAGATAGATAGATAGATAGATAGATAGATAGATAGATAGATAGATAGATAGATAGATAGATAGATAGATAGATAGATAGATAGATAGATAGATAGATAGATAGATAGATAGATAGATAGATAGATAGATAGATAGATAGATAGATAGATAGATAGATAGATAGATAGATAGATAGATAGATAGATAGATAGATAGATAGATAGATAGATAGATAGATAGATAGATAGATAGATAGATAGATAGATAGATAGATAGATAGATAGATAGATAGATAGATAGATAGATAGATAGATAGATAGATAGATAGATAGATAGATAGATAGATAGATAGAGAGCAACAAAGAAATATCGAGAGAGAGAGGGGAGAGAGAGAGAGAAACTCAAAGTGATTAAATATATCGTAATTGATAAACTTTAAACAAATCTAAATGTGTATGTCTATAAGCATTTTTTACAGCAGTACGGTGAGCTGTGGTGTAGTAGACTGTGTTGTGGAGACGTGCATGCTGTGGATAAGAGATTTTTCAAATCAACTTTTACTTCTTACAAGAGAAAACATTCACATTGATTCTTAGGAAAGAAAGAAATAACAAAAGAAAAGAAAAAGGGTTAGTTAATCTAATGAGAGTCATTGAAACTATCGGAAATCAGTGGTAGCCAGTAGTTAACTGGTGCTGAGAACACGGTGGCTCCACGGCAGTATAGCTCGTCTTTCAAAGATCAAAGACAGGCAGACAGACCTAAAGACAGATAGATAGATAGATAGATAGATAGATAGATAGATAGATAGACAGACCTAAAGACAGATAGATAGAAAGATAGATAGATAGATAGATAGATAGATAGATAGATAGATAGATAGATAGATAGATAGATAGATAGATAGATAGATAGATAGATAGATAGATAGATAGATAGATAGATAGATAGATAGATAGATAGATAGATAGATAGATAGATAGATAGATAGATAGATAGATAGATAGATAGATAGATAGATAGATAGATAGATAGATAGATAGATAGATAGATAGACAAATAGATAGATAGATAGATAGATAGATATGGCATATGATATCTTCTAGAATTAAAACACAAACGTTACACACAAAACACAGTATATAGATACATGGCCAGTTCAATTGTTACATTATTGAAAGAATCTATCGATGTATGAACAAGTTAATTAGCGCAACGTGAAGAGAAAAGAAAACCTTCCCGTCATGCCCATTATGTCGGGCTATGTACGATTGAGTCACGGTCGGTTTATGGATGTAATTTATTTAATCGAAGACATTAATCAATTCTTTACAGGTGGCTAGCCCTCTAAGGTGAAGGTCGAGCGTTAATGTAAGACGTTGTCCGACATTTGTGACGTTTATGTAACTGGTTTCAGGAATGATCACCGCGGGATAAATTGATTCCGTGGGGAAGGCGGGTGGGGAATACGGGGATAGAGAGAACGCAGGGAAGACTTTACGTCGGGGTGGACTATCACAGAGAGATAGCCAGGAAGACAGACATTTAGATAGGCAGACATGTAGACAGACAGAAGGACGGGCGGGGAATACGGGGATAGAAAGAACACAGGGAAGACTTTACGTCGCGGTGGACTATCACAGAGAGATAGCCAGGCAGACAGACATTTAGATAGACAGACATGTAGACAGACAGAAGGACGGACAGTCGGTCATAGACAGACAGAAGGACGGACAGTCGGTCAGTCTGACAGTTAGTTAGATATATAGATAGATAGATAAATAGATAGATAGACACAACAAGAGAGAGAGAGAGAGAGAGAGAGAAAGTAACAAAGAAATATCGAGAGAGAGACAGAGAGAGACAGAGAGAAAGTAACAAGGAAAGTATCGAGAGAGAGAGAGAGAGAGAGAGAAGGAGAGAGAGAGAGAGTGAATGGGAGAGTAACGAAGAAAGTAAGGGAATAAAGAAAAGGAGAGCAGGATATGAAGAGTGACAGGTTGAAAGTAAGAGTGAGAGATTCAAAGTGATTAATTATATCGTAATTGATAAACTTTAAACAAATCTAAATGTATATGTCTATAATCATTACAAGTAACTCCAATAAACTCCACGTAAATCTTTGTATTTTGAAATAGAAGTAGGCTATACAAAGTAATTCCTTCAACTTTGAAAAACTGATAAAAAAAATAACAATAGAACATCAAAAACATTCACTTTGCCACGGTGCACAGGTATCACTTTGAAATATTTGTACACAATTTTCCATCAAAGAATTTTTTTTTAAAGTGGGATGCTAAAACATCACCAACACAGCAGCTGTATAATTCACAAATCAACAGCTCGTCGGCCCCCACCGTGCAGGGGACAGGCACCTAAACATACTCATCCACGAAACAGTCTGTTGGCACGTGAGGTGGTATCCCAGTTTGTTGCTGAGATCAATACGAATGGAACCATTCAGAGACCTGGTCCGTGATATAACAGTGTATGTTACATGCTAGCAAGTACGGTAGACTACGCTAGCGGGGGAGAACTATTATAACGGTATCAAAATTCTGTGTCGGCACCGGTTGAAAAAAAAAAAGATAAGAAAAGAATGAGAACATTTAAAACACCAACGGGAAATCTTTAAGAGCACGAACCGCAGGTAGTTTTTTTTTTATTTCGGTCCAACTTTTTTAAAAGTCATCGAAGTACTACAAGAAAAATGTACACAGAAAATTTTTATAGCTATCTATGACGTCAGTACACACGCAAATCATAATGGGGGAAAGACAAAAAAAAAATAACTTCGAGTTTGGGGGAAAAAAACATCTGGCCATGTTTGCCTGACTTCTGTTACTGGTGACCTGCTTTTTACAAAAAAAAAAATATTGTCTACAGAGGTGATCCGCACTAGGGCCTAGAAATTGCCTATCACGTTACACGGCATTATTCAATGTTCTAGGTGGCTAGAGAAACTGGTTAAATGCCTGGTTGCATAAAAACAACAACAACAACAACAACACACAACTTAAATAAATGCAAATAACCCCAGAATGCTATTCGCACGTTCCATTGTGGCTGCTCTCCTCCCGGTTATCCGACATTTTCTTTTTTTAAGAACAAAATAAAAACGGATGGAATGTAAGACATAAGTGACGTCATTAGTCGTACCAGTGAGCTAGCTGCGCTCCATTCATGTGTACTGTTTTACTTGCGTGGGAACATAAAACCCCCAAATGTTTTTTTTTAATATGCCAGTAAGCATTAGATATTTAGAAAAGATTTCGATATACATTACTTTATATATATATATATAACTTTTGACCCTGTATTAAACTATATAATGCTGTAACTTTAAATGAGACACCGGTGTACTTCGTTTTCTTTTTCTGTTGGGTAAATATTAATTTCAGTGCCCATTGTTTGGGGCGTGTTGCCCTGCTCGAGGCTAGACATGTTGCCCTGCAAATAGTGATAAACGCTTTGCTTACAGTTAGACATATCGCCCGGCACAGTTAAACATATTGCCCGGATCATAGCCCGTTGTCCTGCTCATTGTTGGGCATGTTGCCCGGCATGCAGTTATACTATTGCTCTGCTCGTAACATGGGTAGGCTGTTGCACTCCCCTCAGTAAGTCAATTCGCTCACAGTCACACTGTATTACAGATAGTCATATTGCGTGACAGATAGTCCTACCGTATTACATATATATTGCATCACAGACAGCAGTACTGTACCAGAGATAGTCATACTGCATCACAGATAGTCATACCGTATTACAGATAGTCATATTGCATCACAGATAGCCATACTGTACCACAGATAGCCATACTGCATCACAGATAGCCATACTGCATCACAGATAGTCATACTGCATCACAGAGTCATACTGTATTACAGATAGCCATACTTCAATACTTCAAGAAATATCCTAACAGACCTACCAAATAAAGAACTAAAGAAACTCAGAGTGAGGGCCATGTGGTCCTTCTTACACGGAGGATGGCCATGTGGTCCACATTTACGTGTATCGGTGAGGGGAGGGGGGGGGGGAAGGAGTGATCACGGATTAAAGTTTACCTGTCTTTATTACTAGCTGAGCTCAAATTGAAAATCCATCTTTTTGTTTATTTCAATAGTTTAAAGTTATGTCGCTACAACTCTATAACAAGAGAGGGCTACAACTATTTAACAGGGGGCTATTGCTCTATAACAGGTGGCTATTGCTCTATAGCAGGGGGCTATTGCTCTATAACAGGTGGCTAATGTTCTATAACATGCTCTATAACAGAGGGATATTGCTCTATAACAGAGGGCTACAGCTCAATAACATGGGTCTACAGCTCTATAACATGGGTATAACAGCTCTATATTAGAAGGCTAAAGGTCTATAACAGAGATTTCAGGTAGAATGGGAGAAAAAAGGAATTGTACACCCACGCTATCGTATGCTGACTAAAAGGTAATTATAACACAGTGGTGTCAGACTGTTATACAACTGTCTAAATACATGTCAGACTGTTATACAACTGTCTAAATACATGTCAGACTGTTATACAACTGTCTAAATACATGTCAGACTGTTATACAACTGTCTAAATGCATGTCAGACTGTTATACAACTGTCTAAATACATGTCAGACTGTTATACAACTGTCTAAATACATGTCAGACTTATACAACTGTCTAAATACATGTCAGAGCCGTCATCTGAGATAATTCAATCCCCCTCCCCCTCTAGTACGTACATGAGTACCGCGGGGGGGGGGTCCCTCATTGACCAAATCATTTTACTGAAGATTATGGAAAGCGATGGGGCCCTCAATGGCTCGGGCCATGATAAAGTGTTAATGCTACACCACCTGGGGGGCCACTCTGACACATTGGTTTGGTCGGGGGAACGGAGGAGACAGGCGGGTGGGCATACAACTCTTTAAAGGACAGCTCTGACACTAACTGCTGAATATAAAAATAAACGTTTCATTACAGGCAGCACGTGATGACCTAATTCCTTTAAACTGTCACAGGTAGAATTGTTTGTGATAAAAAAAAGTTACGTTGCTTTTAAAATTAACCAACCGACTTAAGTAGGTCATGACGTAAATACAACAACAAAAAAAATACTTTTTATTTTGTACATTTATTCAACCGTTCACATTGGACCTAGTTGCTAATCTTCAGGTGTTCCGTGATTGTTTCACTAATGGAAAATTTTCCGCTAAGTTATTTTAAAATGTTTTTAAGTCGAAGCCGTGAAAACCCAATGTTGTCACGCTTCATATAAGATCTCAAAGTATACTGTACAATATCCTGACCACCCATACATTTTCAGCACAGCATCTGTAGATCCCAAATGTCTAACTACAATATCTGTAGATCCCAAATGCCTAACTACAATATCTGTAGATCCCAAATGTCTAACTACAATATCTGTAGATCCCAAATGTCTAAGTACAATATCTGTAGATCCCAAATGTCTAAGTACAATATCTGTAGATCCCAAATGTCTAACTACAATATCTGTAGATCCCAAATGTCTAAGTACAATAGACTATCTGTAGCTCCCAAATGTCTAAGTACAGTATCTGTAGCTCCCAAATGTCAAATTATAAAATAATGAGATAGAAGTGACTTCAATAAAGTATCCCCTGATCCTAAAGACTAATTACGTGTAATTACATCACGATATCTAAGTACCCTAACTCAAAGCGAAATATCAAAATACTACAAAACAAGCAATTAAGCCTGTTCCATTCTGGACACAGGACCTGTTAGCGCATTTTCATGTTATGTATCAGTACGTATGCTTTCAGTAAATATTTGTAAATTTTGGAAATGTTTATAAATTCAATTGTGTAATGCATATATCTGTAAAAAAAAAATTATAAAGACGTTTCTTTATATTTGAAAAAAAAATTAATTTCACTTAAATCTAACTACAAGTGGTTTGTGGTTACTGAAATAGGACTCATAATTGAAAACATTCGAAATTATAGTCATTTAATCGTCCGAAAACTCCGTCAAATGTTGCATAGCTCTGATACTTTCAATTAAACTCAGAACACAAGCTTACTATTTCATTTGATGAGTTTCTTAATAAATCTTGGTGAAACTACGTGCTGCAGTATTTCGCACCAAATGAACGGGCTATTGAACGTACAAGGTGTATATATATCTTAACTCGCGCCCGGGGCACAATACCTTTTTAGCGCCCACCCCCCTCATTCGAAAACCATATATTATAGGTAAAATATACCATTTGGCGCCCCTTTGTGAGTAGCGCCCGGGGCATGATGCCCCCTCTTGCCCCCCCCTCGCTACGCCACTGGGGGATGCAAAACAATGTCTGTACCCAGGCGACCGCTATGTTAGGCCCGGCTCTGATTATACCACAATATCGAAGCCTAAGATAAATATTTTATATCCCAATTTCCGAATGTCTAACTTTGAGATTCCATTACGGCTGCTGATTAAAATTGTAATGTACTCCCTACGGCTGTGTAGTCAAGAGTTGAATACGTCTGGGTTGAACAGGTGAGTCGGCAGACGTGGAGTGTAGAGAAGGAACTGTATTATATGGTAGATGATACATTATTCATCCATTTGAACAAAGCAGTGAGCAGCAATAACCGTGTGTGCTCTTAAGCATCTGTGCTAAACGATGTATCAACGTGTCACGCCCGCACGCACGCACACGCCCTTACACACACACCAGGAGTAGAGTGAGAAAGACCAGAGGGTTGGTTGATTGTTGCCGCTGTATCCATACCCAAATGAAAAGATAACCTGTTTGCCGAGGGTGGTAGGCGTTGCGGTAATACACGGTGCTGTTTGGTGTGTGTGTGCGTGGTGCTGTTTGGTGTGTGTGTATGGTGCTGTTTGGTGTGTGTGTGGTGCTGTTTGGTGTGTGTGGTGCTGTTTGGTGTGTGTGTGGTGCTGTTTGGTGTGTGTGGTGCTGTTTGGTGTGTGTGGTGCTGTTTGGTGTGTGTGTGGTGCTGTTTGGTGTGTGTGTGTGTATGGTGCTGTTTGGTGTGTGTGTGTGTGGTGCTGTTTGGTGTGTGTGTGGTGCTGTTTGGTGTGTGTATGGTTCTGTTTGGTGTGTGTGGTGCTGTTTGGTGTGTGTGGTGCTGTTTGGTGTGTGTGGTGCTGTTTGGTGTGTGTGTGGTGCTGTTTGGTGTGTGTGTGGTGCTGTTTGGTGTGTGTGTGGTGCTGTTTGGTGTGTGTGTGTATGGTACCATTTGGCGCCCCTGAACCTCGGCGCCCGGGGACATATGTACCCCCGCCCTCCTAGCTACGCCTCTGCCGGAGGCCGGACCAACACTTTCACTGACAATGTATCATTCAGTTTTTTATATGGCATTTATCTAAATGGAAGAAGTTTGTTTCAGGATTCATTGCTTTTTTATTACACCTTAAGCCGGAAGAGCTTATACAACTGCTATTGTATATCAATTTTTAACTATTTTGAAATTCGCGACGTCTAGCTAACGGATTTTGCGACTTGTGTGTGTTGGGGGGGGGGGCTTTTCTTTGAGATCTTAAAGACGCACTCAGTATTACGGCAGATAAATATCTTCCAGTATTTCAACCAAAGTGAGCACTCCAGTTGTATCAGAGCTCAACAGCGGCAACTGTTGTCAACAAATAAATAACTAAGTAACTAAAACACTCTTCGTTTAAAAATACATGTTCATAACTTGATAAAAATCGAACGATCTTTAAAAATATAAGATTTAAAAAGTCTTTGAAATTATCTTTTTATTAACAAAATTTTCTTTACTGGTCCATGTGACGTACAACAGCGCATGCCCGTATGCGGGGGCCTTGGGCGACGACTGTCCCGTGCATGGCCGAGAGCCGTAGATGTACGCCCCTTAATGCGATGCTCCCCCCCGGTGCGGTGTCTGGGGCTGTCGTCCTAGTCGTCGCCCCCCCCCCCATGAGTCGCCCACTGAAAGCAAGAAATGCCTTAAGTACTGACTTTGCAAGTCCAAGTACATTTACCCAAGGTGCGAGTACAAGTCCTACAAAAATGTACCCTAGGGCCGCGGTTCTCTATTGGTGGTACGCGTACCCCCAAGGGGTCGGGGAAAGGTTATGCAAGGGTAGGCAGCGACGTTTGAATTTGAAGAAAGTGGCCAGTTTGATGCGTGACTCATCAACAAACAACTTGCCAAATTGTCACATTATAAAGGTAATCACATTCCATTATGAAAGTAAATACATTTATCCGCGAAATTACGCGTGAGCGGTACCAGGCGGACTAACTTTCGCATCTTTTGGGGTACAGTTGCAAAAAAGATTGAGAATAGCTTCTCTAGGGGGACTCGAGTTGAGTTACGTGGAAAAACGAGTACCAAGTATTCCCCCCCCCCCCCCATCTCTGCTAAAAACACTGACATCTATTATTCGGACTCGTATCGTGCAGGTTAAGTACACACACACACACCAAACAGCACCATACACACACACACAACAAACTGCACCATACACACACACCAAACAGCACCATACACACACACCAAACAGCAACATACACACACACACCAAACAGCACCACACACACACCAAACAGTACCATACACACACACATACCAAAGAGCACCATACACACACACACCAAACAGCACCATACACACACACCAAACAGCACCATACACACACCAAACAGCACCACACACACACCAAACAGCACCATACACACACACACCAAACAGCACCACACACACACCAAACAGCACCAGCACGTAGTTTCACCAAGATTTATTAAGAAACTCATCAAATGAAATAGTAAGTTTGTGTTCTGAGTTTAATCGAAAGTATCAGAGCTATGCAACAATTGACGGAGTTTTCGGACGATTAAATGACTACAATTTCGAATGTTTTCAATTATGAGTCCTATTTCAGTAACCACAAACCACTTGTAGTTAGATTTAAGAGAAAATAATTTTTTTTCAAATATAAAGAAACGTCTTTATAATATTTTTTTACAGATATATGCATTACACAATTGAATTTATAAACATTTCCAAAATTTACAAATATTTACTGAAAGCCAACAAACGTACTGATACATAACATGAAAATGCGCTAACATGTCCTGTGTCCAGAATGGAACAGGCTTAGCCGTAGGTTTTGTTATTTTTATGCCAGACCATACTCAAAGCCTTTCCACACACACAAAAAATGCTCTTAAAAATCTGTCTTGTACCATAAACACTTTGGTAATTACACGTCAAACATACAAATCAACACACTCGTTAATATTGATAGGCTAACTAGACGACCCGCCCCTCCAGCCTATTCAAGTAGACATTCCTATGTTGTAGCCACCCGTTCATCGGATGTATGTTGTAGCCACCCGTTCATCGGATGTATGTTGTTGCCACCCATTCATCGGATGCATGTTGTTGCCACCCGTTCATCGGATGTAATATGTAGCCACCCGTTCATCGGATGTAATATGTAGCCACCCGTTCATCGAATATAATATGTTGCCACCCGTTCATCGGATGCATGTTGTAGCCACCCGTTCATCGGATGCATGTTGTTGCCACCCGTTCATTGGATGTATGTTGTAGCCACCCGTTCATCGGATGTAATATGTAGCCACCCGTTCATCGGATGTATGTTGTTGCCACCCGTTCATCGGATGTATGTTGTTGCCACCCGTTCATCGGATGTATGTTGTTGCCACCCGTTCATCGGACGTATGTTGTTGCCACCCGTTCATCGGATGTATGTTGTTGCCACCCGTTCATCGGATGTATGTTGTTGCCACCCGTTCATCGGATGTATGTTGTTGCCACCCGTTCATCGGATGTATGTTGTTGCCACCCGTTCATCGGATGTATGTTGTTGCCACCCGTTCATCGGATGTATGTTGTTGCCACCCGTTCATCGGATGTATGTTGTTGCCACCCGTTCATCGGATGTATGTTGTAGCCACCCGTTCATCGGATGCATGTTGTTGTCACCCGTTCATCGGATGTAATATGTAGCCACCCGTTCATCGGATGTAATATGTAGCCACCCGTTCATCGGATGCATGTTGTTGCCACCCGTTCATCGGATGTATGTTGTAGCCACCCGTTCATCGGATGTATGTTGTTGCCACCCATTCATCGGATGCATGTTGTTGCCACCCGTTCATCGGATGTAATATGTAGCCACCCGTTCATCGAATGTAATATGTTGCCACCCGTTCATCGGATGCATGTTGTAGCCACCCGTTCATCGGATGCATGTTGTTGCCACCCGTTCATCGGATGTAATATGTAGCCACCCGTTCATCGGATGTAATATGTAGCCACCCGTTCATCGAATATAATATGTTGCCACCCGTTCATAGGATGCATGTTGTAGCCACCCGTTCATCGGATGCATGTTGTTGCCACCCGTTCATCGGATGTAATATGTAGCCACCCGTTCATCGGATGTAATATGTAGCCACCCGTTCATCGGATGTATGTTGTTGCCACCCGTTCATCGGATGTATGTTGTTGCCACCCGTTCATCGGATGTATGTTGTTGCCACCCGTTCATCGGACGTATGTTGTTGCCACCCGTTCATCGGATGTATGTTGTTGCCACCCGTTCATCGGATGTATGTTGTTGCCACCCGTTCATCGGATGTATGTTGTTGCCACCCGTTCATCGGATGTATGTTGTTGCCACCCGTTCATCGGACGTATGTTGTTGCCACCCGTTCATCGGATGTATGTTGTTGCCACCCGTTCATCGGATGTATGTTGTAGCCACCCGTTCATCGGATGCATGTTGTTGCCACCCGTTCATCGGATGTAATATGTAGCCACCCGTTCATCGGATGTATGTTGTTGCCACCCGTTCATCGGATGTATGTTGTTGCCACCCGTTCATCGGATGTAATATGTAGCCACCCGTTCATCGGATGTAATATGTAGCCACCCGTTCATCGAATGTAATATGTTGCCACCCGTTCATCGGATGCATGTTGTTGCCACCCGTTCATCGGATGTAATATGTAGCCACCCGTTCATCGGATGTAATATGTAGCCACCCGTTCATCGGATGTATGTTGTTGCCACCCGTTCATCGGATGTATGTTGTTGCCACCCGTTCATCGGATGTATGTTGTTGCCACCCGTTCATCGGACGTATGTTGTTGCCACCCGTTCATCGGATGTATGTTGTAGCCACCCGTTCATCGGATGTATGTTGTAGCCACCCGTTCATCGGATGCATGTTGTAGCCACCCGTTCATCGGATGTATGTTGTAGCCACCCGTTCATCGGATGCATCTTGTAGCCATCCGTTCATCGGATGTATGTTATTGCCACCCGTTCATCGGATTTATGTTGTTGCCACCCGTTCATCGGATTTATGTTGTTGCCACCCGTTCATCGGATTTATGTTGTTGCCACCCGTTCATCGGATGTATGTTGTAGCCACCCGTTCATCGGATGCATGTTGTTGCCACCCGTTCATCGGATGTATGTTGTAGCCACCCGTTCATCGGATGCATGTTGTAGCCACCCGTTCATCGGATGCATGTTGTAGCCACCCGTTCATCGGATGCATGTTGTAGCCACCCGTTCATCGGATGCATGTTGTAGCCACCCGTTCATCGGATTTATGTTGTTGCCACCCGTTCATCGGATTTATGTTGTTGCCACCCGTTCATCGGATGTATGTTGTAGCCACCCGTTCATCGGATGTAATATGTAGCCACCCGTTCATCGGATGTATGTTGTAGCCATCCGTTCATCGGATGCATGTTGTAGCCACCCGTTCATCGGATGTATGTTGTTGCCACCCGTTCATCGGATGCATGTTGTAGCCATCCGTTCATCGGATGTATGTTGTAGCCACCCGTTCATCGGATGCATGTTGTAGCCACCCGTTCATCGGATGCATGTTGTAGCCACCCGTTCATCGGATGCATGTTGTAGCCACCCGTTCATCGGATGTATGTTGTAGCCATCCGTTCATCGGATGTATGTTGTAGCCACCCGTTCATCGGATGCATGTTGTAGCCACCCGTTCATCGGATGCATGTTGTTGCCACCCGTTCATCGGATGTAATATGTAGCCACCCGTTCATCGGATGTATGTTGTAGCCACCCGTTCATCGGATGCATGTTGTAGCCACCCGTTCATCGGATGTATGTTGTTGCCACCCGTTCATCGGATTTATGTTGTTGCCACCCGTTCATCGGATGTATGTTGTAGCCACCCGTTCATCGGATGCATGTTGTTGCCACCCGTTCATCGGATGTAATATGTAGCCACCCGTTCATCGGATGTATGTTGTAGCCATCCGTTAGTCGGATGCATGTTGTAGCCACCCGTTCATCGGATGTATGTTGTAGCCACCCGTTCATCGGATGCATGTTGTAGCCACCCGTTCATCGGATGCATGTTGTAGCCACCCGTTCATCGGATGTATGTTGTAGCCACCCGTTCATCGGATGCATGTTGTAGCCACCCGTTCATCGGATGTATGTTGTAGCCACCCGTTCATCGGATGTATGTTGTAGCCACCCGTTCATCGGATGCATGTTGTAGCCACCCGTTCATCGGATGTATGTTGTTGCCACCCGTTCATCGGATTTATGTTGTTGCCACCCGTTCATCGGATGTATGTTGTAGCCACCCGTTCATCGGATGCATGTTGTTGCCACCCGTTCATCGGATGTAATATGTAGCCACCCGTTCATCGGATGTATGTTGTAGCCATCCGTTAGTCGGATGCATGTTGTAGCCACCCGTTCATCGGATGTATGTTGTTGCCACCCGTTCATCGGATGCATGTTGTAGCCATCCGTTCATCTGATGTATGTTGTAGCCACCCGTTCATCGGATGCATGTTGTAGCCACCCGTTCATCGGATGCATGTTGTAGCCACCCGTTCATCGGATGTATGTTGTAGCCATCCGTTCATCGGATGTATTTTGTAGCCACCCGTTCATCGGATGCATGTTGTAGCCACCCGTTCATCGGATTTATGTTGTAGCCACCCGTTCATCGGATGTATGTTGTAGCCACCCGTTCATCGGATGCATGTTGTTGCCACCCGTTCATCGGATGTAATATGTAGCCACCCGTTCATCGGATGTATGTTGTAGCAACCCGTTCATCGGATGCATGTTGTAGCCACCCGTTCATCGGATGTATGTTATTGCCACCCGTTCATCGGATTTATGTTGTTGCCACCCGTTCATCGGATGTATGTTGTAGCCACCCGTTCATCGGATGCATGTTGTTGCCACCCGTTCATCGGATGTAATATGTAGCCACCCGTTCATCGGATGTATGTTGTAGCCATCCGTTCATCGGATGCATGTTGTAGCCACCCGTTCATCGGATGTATGTTGTTGCCACCCGTTCATCGGATGCATGTTGTAGCCATCCGTTCATCGGATGTATGTTGTAGCCACCCGTTCATCGGATGCATGTTGTAGCCACCCGTTCATCGGATG
>JAGDYQ010000197.1:1711903-1771942 GCA_021962125.1 Bulinus truncatus | reverse complement strand
TATATAAATATAAACATATATATATATATATATATATATATATTTATATATTTATATATTTATGTAAAATTTGAAATTGTCTTCCCGGGTCTAGGAGGTATGTATGTGTATGTATGTGTTTAGGGAAGGGGTTATAAGGGGTGACATCTCTATTATACGTCTAATGGATAAAGAAGCAACAGGAAAAAGTCTCGCCAACCGTCCATTATTTACTTCTATTTAGATGGTTGAGGGAGGGGATTAGGGTTCGTTTATAATCGTAGATACTTGTTGATGTCAGAGGTGAATAGTCCCCACCCTCTCTACACTGTGTGCTTCGATTTTCGTGGTTTCACCATATGGCGGTTTTTTTTTATCGACTCTGAATGATTAGATTTTTAATAAAAATATTACGATTAGTTTTTAACGTACAGGTGGGGGGGGGGGGGGTAGGAGACCAAGCTTGAAGTCAATCAGAACCACACTCAAATTTTTTTTTTATTTAGGGGAAAAATACTGTAAATACCCGCACCAGAGTCAACTTATAAAAAATGTAGTGAGCAAAAGAAATTAGATACAAACAAAAATAACTGCAACTGGCTCATTGGGAGCATCATAAAACTCTTCGAAGAGCCGCATTTGGTCATACCTAGTCTAGTATGTCTTACTTTCTTTTATTTCTTCTGAATTATCATAGCTAGAGTGCTCTGATATTATTAAAAATCGTGTTTAAATGGCTGTAAACTACGCCCTCTATGCTATAAATGCGAAAAATATTCCACATATAAGGATACTATCTAGCTTTAAGGAACTTGACTTATCACGGCACGGGCTGGAATCGACGAACCCGCCATAAATGAAGGTCAACTTCTTTTTCACCATATTCGATTTTTATTTTTTGCTATCTTCATTCGATCTGAATTAGTTTGAGTGGTCTGTTAGTTATCAACGAAACGCATTGTCGACAATCTATTCATTGCGGGGACGTATCTCTCGAAAACATTACATCATAGTCGGCCGTTGAGTCTTTTAATTATAAAACACTGTTAAGTTGGGTACGGAATCTCACGAACACAAATCTTGTGAGACTTCAAAAAAGGAAAGTTCAAGCAATGACTTTCCTAGGTATCCAGTAAACTGGCATTACTGTGATTCGAACCCGATATCTCCACCAAGCAGGTCGGTTCTACAAACATTCGAGCACTATGAAGGTTCGATAACTAGCACGGCCTATCCGGCCTCTAAAAATGAACCGGCTTGAAAGAGGCAGTCAATTTTCATGTTATGTTCGGGGAAGTTTCCTATATATCGATTCCATCGCATTCCCCGTCTTACCAGCGGTCTATTTCAGCGATTTGCAAACTGCGAAGGCGGAGCACCGTAAAATTCACTTTGGTGCTCTGCTGCTGTTTCTATAAAAATAAAAATAGAAATGCTCATAAACGTCAACTTTCAAAACACACAGAAGCTAAAACGCTGCCCCCCCCGCCCCCTTAAAGGTATTGAAAATAATAATAATAATAAAAAAAAGACCCTGTGTGCTGAAAATTTCGGGGACCGCCCTATTAGTCTTGAGTATTTACTTTCACATCGAACTGATAATCCCTTTTTTTCTAAAAAAAAAGACTGCTACGTTTGTTTGCCGACATGTATTTATCGTTGGCATAATAGAGATTAATGATAATAAACCGGGTTATGAATATGTCTAGACTGAAGTGATTGTGATATTGTCAGAAATACTAATCTATTGCTTGGAGTGCCAATCAGATTTAGATGTTTACAAGTTCCATTTTTCAGTGTGTGTGTGTGTGTGTGTGTGTGTGGATTAGGTCACTGTGGGTGGGTATGCGATAAATTGTCAGGCGAATTCATAAGCATTTTCAGCGTTTACGTCTTGATGGTTTTTAATTATAGAAATGCTGTTTTGAGAATAGCATTGTCCATGGATCGTAAATGTGGTTATTATTTGGTTGGAAGGGGGGAGGGGTGCCTAGTCCGCAGCCCACGATAAATGTGACCGGCAACATTCAACATCGCATACAGTTGCGGTAGCAAGGGTACTGCGGGTTGTGAGGCAGCCGAAATAAGAAGAGGGCGCCGAAATAAGAAGGGGGCGCCGAAAAAGCGCGGTTAAATTCCCTCCCCCCTTTTTCAGATTAGGAAGAGGGAAAAATGTAATTAGCACAATGCGCCACAATAGCTAGCTACGGCTCTGGTCGTATATTGGTTGGGTGATGGACTGTCAAACTGGGGGTCCCCGGGTTAGGAACTCGGTGATTAATCGGGATTTCATGTTGTCTCAAGTCCACCCAGCTTTAGATTTGTACCAGATAAAGGTGTAACGAAGAAAAGGGCGGCTGCGCATCAGGTTTACACCCCCCCTCTAGTTAGCCGGGGCTACAGTAACTGGATCTGCTCTACTTCCTCATCTGCCCCCCCCCCCCGATGGGCCTCAAGGTCTCAAGAGAACCTTTGTTACAGATGCTCTACACAAGCATCTCCCTAGCGTCTGTATAAGTGGCCTCAAGAAAACTGTCACGTCTGCTTGTGTACCCTCCTCTCCGTCTCCCACCCTTTAAAAAAAAAAGGCGACGCTACGTTGCAAGAAAAAAATAAAAAGAGGAACGAAAATAAATAAATGAACATGGCCCCCAAGGCTGGCAAGTGACCGAGAGCTGTCTTCCCCCCTCCCCCACCCCCACCCCCACCTCAACCCACTTTTAGTGACCCTGGGTTTAGTGTATATAAAAAAAAAATGGGACTCGTATGTGATATGATTCTGTATGTGTGCTACCGAGGAACATTCAATATACGTCATTGTGTAAAAGATCAAACTGTACAATGGCCGTACAATCAGTGCGGCGAGAGTATGACGTAATGCACTTAAAACTTGAAGATTTTTACCTTTTTTTTCCATTATTCTTTATCAGAAGCTAAAGGAATTTGTAAAAACAAACAAACAGAATAATTGACATAAGTAAAGAATTATTCATTAGAAAGAAAAAAAATACAAACTTGAAAAGATTTTTTTTTTATTTTGTGCTTTGTTTACCTCTGTGTACTTTATCACAGACGATAAAACGTTTTGGTTGGCAGCATTTTGAAGTTTTATGTTTTCTTGCGATCGGACTCTCTCATTCAATACCCCATGTAAAAAAATGCCAACTAGCGACAGTTAGCTGCATTAGAGTAGTGATCGATACCTGGGCGCCATGGAGGTAAATTTACTTCCCCCTCCCCCATCCCCCCACCACCGTTACATTTCAGCGGCGGTTGACAGTGTTTAGGCACTGCATTCTGGGGGTGGGGGGAATCGCCGTCCTTTGAATAACACTGTCAGGTTAACACAATTATATATCTAATTATACTTCTAGGTGTCGCCTTTTGATTCGAAGAGTTAAGATTATCTATCTATCTATCTATCTATCTATCTATCTATCTATCTATCTATCTATCTATCTATCTATCTATCTATCTATCTATCTATCTATCTATCTATCTATCTATCTATCTATCTATCTATCTATCTATCTATCTATCTATCTATCTATCTATCTATCTATCTATCTATCTATCTATCTATCTATCTATCTATCTATCTATCTATCTATCTATCTATCTATCTATCTATCTATCTATCTATCTATCTATCTATCTATCGGTCTGTCTGTACGTCCGTCTGTCTGTGTGTCTGTCTGTACGACCGTCTGTGTGTCAGTCTGTACGTCCGTCTGTTTGTCTATATGTGTGTGTCTGCCCGTCTGGCCCTCCATTCGTCCGTCTGTCCACACTCCCGCGTCTAGTTGTCTATATCCTTCTAAGCCTATTTAAAGACGTGTGAAGATAAAGGAGTGTTAGAGGCCTCAGAAGATAATAGGCTAGCATAATGACAGTCATTAAGTGAATCAAGTACTCTATTCCGTTTAGCCTAATTTACATTGGCTTTGAAAATAAGCATCGTCAACTTTGAAAATAATATAACAGAACATTCAAGTATATGTCTAAGACTGGAGTATATGTACAGATATTGTCCATATATTAAAATAAGTGGTAAAATGAAAATAAAAATAATGGGCATTGTTTACCTTATTTTGAAGAAACACAAAATAGAAAAATTACCCCACCCTGTGAATGAATAAAACTGATATTATCACAGTCGCAAATCTTATAAGGATCTCATTAAGGTTACATTTTTACCATTAATCCTTCTTCAAAAATTAATACTCTTTGCGGACCCGTTCTCACAAGACACCGTCACCGTGAAGCGGGTCATTTTAGCGAGCCACGGGTCATTTAACACTATGCAGGCCTCAGTTTCATTGTTTAGAAGTGAAATTATGGACTGCACTCGGTCCTCCCCGATTAACGGCCACCGAGTCCAGTTTGGACCTCTTATGTATGTGTCCATGGCGCAAGGTCATGACTTCTGTCATGCGCAGAGTACACCCACACCATGTCGCGGGAGGGCAGAGAAAGTCTTAGAAGAGATGGGTTGCACAATGACCAGTGGTACTCAGTTTTTTTTTGTTCTCATTTCATTTCAGAGCTATGAACGGTTACGTACCCAATATCAAACAGGTCAGTGGTAAATCGCACACGGATACTGGATACGGGGACACCAGCTACACGCAAAGTCAGCACCGTCAGTTCTCAGGGAATGGCCAAACGGGAATCCCCAAGCTACGCGTCCAGCCGGACACACCAGTTCCACCTTCCTGCCAAGGTACGCCAGGGCCCGGTGACATGGCCAGCTTTTCGCTGCCCGCAACGGACAGGTCCGGTTGTTTGCCGGCCATCAGCTCCCCGCTGACAGCCGTCTCCAACGGCAGGCATGTAGTAGGCCAGAGCAGGCCCGGCGCCCAAGGCAGACACAGCTTTGACGCTAAACCCATTCATTCAGGGAATGGAGCTGGCAATACGTTCTCTCATCCTAGGATTACGCCCACAAGTAGTATACCAAGCAAGCACCTCAAACAAGGTAAGGCTTGAAAGTACCTCGTTTTGGTGCTTTAGTATAAACTGGTAGTAATCATTAGTCTATCTTGACGGGAACTTTTTATAAAGCAATAGATTTGACTCCATTTAATAATTTGTCTGGTGAAACTGATCCGCCAGACAAAATCTAGATTTTTTTCTGATAATTATGCAGATGTAATACTACTGAAGATTAAACAAATCCCCCAGTATAATAGCAAGTGATCCTTGGCACAAATTTCATAATATCTTACATTATCTTTTAAAAAAATAAATAAATTGTCGCAGTGTTAGAGGTTATCTCTGTGACACTACTATCCTCCAACACACCTGGTGGAAAAATTACTGTCAACGAAATCACGATAAAGCCCGTTGGTTCAGCTTCCGACAAAATAAGATAGTGACATGAAACAAATAGGGTGCTGTATAGATAAGCGAGGGATGGATTCAGAAATCAAAATAAATGTATAATATATATATATATATATATATATATATATATATATATATATATATATATATATATACCGTTTTATTGAATTTTTTAAAACTTTGTATTCGACTGTTCGTTTCTGTATCAATTATTCACATTTTTATCACAGTTTAATGCGCTAATTATCAGAAATGTGTCTTGGCCACTGGACCCCCCCCCCCTCCCCTTTCACCCCTACTTTTTACGTTTTGTTTACCATTATGGCCGGGCGGACAACGCATCTTTAAAAAATACTTAAAACTGGTAACGTCGGAAAAAAATTCATCCAAAATAGAAATGAGTCGTTTGTATGTCTACATCTATAACCCTGCCTGGCCTACCCGTCTGTCTGCCATTCATTAATCGGTTTGTAAGTCTATGTGTGTGTTAATTCTTCCCTGAATAAAGTATCAAATTAAATGGCTACTCTTTTTTTTTTCACACGTCCACATAAAAATATTGACAAGTTTCTCAAAGTGAATCCGACGTAGAGCTTGCGAATTAATTTCTAAATATTCTCACTGGTTAGTTTATCTACCAATGCGCTTTACGCACTGCAGTGTTTACACTTCACTATTTCGGTAAAACAAAGAGACCATTGACAGGTTCATTAATCCCGACAACTCTGCATCATTTTTCTACATGTTTATAGTGGAAATTGTCATTTTACGGTAACATCAAATCGGTACTGTTATACGGGGCGGAAACATGGAGAGTCACCAACTCATTAATCAATAGACTACAGACGTTCCTAAATGTCTGCCCCAGGAATATCCTAAAGGTTAGGCGACTAGATAAATTCAGGAACGAAGATCTCTGTCAGATGGCAAACCAAGATCTTATAGATTTACAAGTGTCCAGGAGAAACATTCATAAAAAAAAAATAATTCTCGTGTGGATTTTCATAGACCTAAAATTGGTGGCGATTATGAAATTATCGTATCTTTATATTGCAATGCGTGATAATTATATTTGCTATCTTACTAGTTTTACATGAACAATTTTTATAAGCTTTTATGTAGTTTCACTTAGCCGTGGGTCTGTGGATGTGTTCTCAAATCTTGTAACTCACTTTTTGACCTGCTCTTAATTAGTGAGAAGTCTCAAAGTTGGCAGCACATTTATAGATTATACATGTCAATACACGAATAATAATTTCGAGTCCAATTATACACAAAATGCACATCAAAATAGTCACTAAAAAGTAAAAAAAAATAATAACTCATTATGTCTTACAATATATCCTGTATATTGAGATGATTATATTGCATGTTTCAAATTTAGTGATTTATATGTAATGCAAGAATTTTATTATAATTTGTGTAACTTTTTTTTAAATTAGTGGTAAATACATGTACAGTGTTGTACTTAATTATTCAACTATTTCAGAAATAAACCAAGGACCAACCTGCATCGCCCTAGGGGCGCGGCAGAATAACAATGCACACTCCTTAAACAACGTGGCCGGTGGTTACAGTTCCGCAGCCAACAACATCAACAGCAGCTGCAACAACGGGAGACCTTTCGTCATCAACGGTAACATCAACAAGCACGGCGTGTCGCCTTTCGAATCGTTCACCAAATACAGCGGCGGGGGCTACGGCATCGTTTCCGACATCATGGGGGACCAGCCACAGTTGCCGCCTCTTCAGGAAATGGTGCCACTGTCTCCAATCCAGAACGAGGAGGTGTCCGGCATGACCGCACGGTCGTTGCATTCCTTGAGAAACGGGACGATAATTTCCTCGACTCCCGCCAGCAGGCAGGGGCAGTTGCCTGCGGCGCCCTGCGTGGCGTCCCAGGCACAGACGTCTTGCTCAAGGAGTACGGTCGGCACGCCCAAAACCTCCCACAGCTGTGACATTCCCGGGGGTCACGTTTTCGCCCTGCCCAAACACCCGGACTGGCAGCACTACAAGCCTCTGCCGTCTGCCACGGCCTCCACGGTCGACAGCAGTGACAATGATTCTCAAAGTATAGCCGTGCCTGGTAGTTCGATCTCCAATTACAACACGGGGTCTAACTTATCTCCATTCCAAGGCACAGAAATGTCCCCTTACCCTTCCCTGTATCCTAGTCCGCGACACTCCGCCAGCATCAATGCCAGAACCTCCCTGAAACGGGCTTACTCTACCTCCCCGTCTCTGTCAGACGGGCTGGATCTGACGCACATTCGCCTGTCACCGACATCTTTGGGGCCTTACCTGCCTTCAAGAACATCTTCCACCAGCGGTTCTCCCCAACCTGGCCAGTTGGGGTCGTTCTCTCATTTGTCAGCCAGGAACAGCAGTCCTTACTCCTTGAATGGATCAGGCCAAAGGCGGCTTGCTGGTAACTACACGCCCTTCAGTTTAAACTCCGGCCCTAAGAGTGAAAATATAGACTTTTTCGGGATGGGTCCGCCAGAGTTTGAAGATATATTGAAGAACGCCTACGTGGCGAGACAGAGTGACATGCCTTTCATTGAGCAGAGCTGTGCCATGGGCAGATTCCCGAGTGATGTAAATATGAACAACTATTACAGCAGTCAGAGCAGCGCTATGTTTTCCGATTCCATGAATAACGACGCGGGGATGGGGCAGATGCCGCCAGATTTCATGCTGCAGAATTCCATGGCGATGCTTGCAACAAACAGTCCTGGTCTACCCACCAACAACATTCCACCTCCTCCCTCTTACAACGAAGCCTTAGAGCAGCAGCAGCAGCAACAACAACAGCAGCAGCATCGTCAGCAGCATGAACAGCGCATGCAACAGCCTTACCAGCCTCACCATCAAAGCAACTTCCACCACAACCACCATCACCAAATGCAACAACAGCAGCAGCAACAGCACATGAGCCGGCAACCCCTCCAGAGCACACACAGCCATATAGTTTTGCCGAACGGTTTAGGAGGAAATGTACATTTACAGCAGCGTCAAAGCACCCACCAACATTCTCAGCAACATCAACAAGGACAACACCAGAGCCACCTACAGCAACACCTACATGTAAATCCGTCCCTACCTAACATGAACGGGCTGGCTTCGAACCTTCACTTGCTTAGTCCAGGATTACCAAGTGGTCAAGTCTTAAACACAAACCCCGTGGCGGGAATGGTGATGAGTCCCTCAACGCCTGGCATGAATTCGGCTAACATGAGCCCGGCGTACATACCGGAAAGTATAGGGGGAAATCAGCCATCGGTAGGGGCCGCAAAGCTGGAGGAATACGAGGAGGAAGACCCCAACATCTGCCGCTGGGTGGACTGCGGACTGATGTTCTCTGAGCAGGATGAACTGGTGAAGCACATCGAGAAGGCTCACATCGACCAAAGAAAAGGGGACGAGTTCACTTGCTTCTGGCAGGGGTGTCCTAGGAGGTTTCGATCGTTTAACGCCCGGTATAAACTATTGATACACATGAGGGTACACTCAGGGGAGAAACCGAACAAATGCACAGTAAGTTACCTGTCTTCGTTTCTTCGGCACAATATTCTCTAGCTACCTACCTGCTCTACATACGTATCTACCTTTTGCCTACTTATCTATCTATTGTTTTGGTGGAAAACTTTGATTTGAACCAGTGATTCTTAAAAGTTTTGGGCCGACTGCTCCCTTTTCATAACTTTTAATGCTATTTTTTAAATAAAATATTAGGAAATGGAGTTTTTTCGATATTGGTTTCTTGAGGACCCAATAAATTCTAATTTATAAATTAAAAGATTATGTTGCAAGCCTACATAAAAAAAAAATAAAGACACATATGGGCACCTTATCGGTCTTTTTAATTCTATCTGTCTATCTATTTATAAATCTCTTTATTTCTTAAACTATTTCTTCGCTACCTCTCTCTATAGCATTCATTAACATGACAGTTTCTAGATTTTCATTTCGCTGCACTTGGGAGTTTTCATTAGCCCAAATCTCGATATTTTTTGTTGTTTCTGTTTTGCTCTTGAAACCGTTGTTAGCACTGGCCTTAAAGAGGTTAAATTATTGCATTGATTGATCGATTAAATCAATCGATCAGCATTGCATTTTCTTTCGTGTGTTTTTTTTTCTCTCTCTCTCGCTCCACACTGTTTTCAATACTTCACTTCCTTAAGGCTAAATTTAGCACATCGTTATCACAATGAGGTCGATGACGTCACGTTTCCAAGAAACGCTAACGTGACCATTAAGAGTGCAACGATGGATCCCAATAATTGTTGTTTATTCTGTATAACAGCGGTCCCCCCAACCTTTTTTCTCCACAAAGACAAGTCAGCGTTTGATAATTTAACCGCGAGTGCAGTGGCGTAGCGAGCTTATCTCGCGGCGGGGCAAAATACCTTTTTAGCACGTCCCCAATTCGAAAACCAAATAATATGATATGTAAAATATACCATTTGGCGCCTCTTTGTGAGTAGCGCCCGGGGCATGATGCCTCCCCCCTCCCCTTTGCCCACCACTCGCTACACCACTGTGCGGGTGACCCTAACAGAGACGTCTAGAGATGTAAAGAGCCCCCCCCCTTTTCAAAAAAGTTCCTGTCGAGACTCCCTTACCATCAGATTTTAAAGGAATTTATTTCGGAAGGCGCCTCTTAGGTAGTGAGAGAGACCTCGGCGGTCGCCTACTTTGCGCTGTCCATAAGAAAACGGTTATGAATGAGGATGATTATTCCCAGTTGCTAATCAGCCCGACACTTAAACTGTTATCGCATTGTGGTATACAAATCTCTTATACATAACGTATAAGGTGCAGGATCGTCTTAACATCATTATGCCCATCCCCCTTGAGTGACATCCACTAAGAAGAATGAAATATAAATGGCTAATCAGCCAATCAATATATATGTCCGGGTGGGCCTGGTAACGACGGCCGTGTAATAATTGAAATGTTACAGTTTGAACCTTTCTAGAGCCTCTTTCTTTTACCCTTCTACCCTCCATCACATTTCATGTCTCTCCCCCCCGCCCCCCCCTCTAGCTGAGTCTGCAGTCACGTCATTTCCCACATGAGTACATTACATGTACATAAACATATATAATCAGATCTTTTCTCAGGTCTTTGTGGGCTAGACTTCCATATATATTGGGGCCCCCTAGTCAAGACCTCCATATATATATATTTAGGCCCCACCAGTCAAGACTCGCAGGTATATTTGTGCCCCCTAGTCAAGACTTCCATATATATTTAGGCTCCACCAGTCAAGACTCGCAGGTATATTTGTGCCCCCCAGTCAAGACTTCCATATATATTTAGGCTCCACCAGTCAAGACTCGCAGGTATATTTGTGCCCCCCAGTCAAGACTTCCATATATATTTAGGCTCCACCAGTCAAGACTCGCAGGTATATTTGTGCCCCCAGTCAAGACTTCCATATATATTTAGGCTCCACCAGTCAAGACTCGCAGGTATATTTGTGCCCCCCAGTCAAGACTTCCATATATATTTAGGCTCCACCAGTCAAGACTCGCAGGTATATTTGTGCCCCCCAGTCAAGACTTCCATATATATTTAGGCTCCACCAGTCAAGACTCGCAGGTATATTTGTGCCCCCCAGCCAAGACTTCCATATATTTAGGCTCCACCAGTCAAGACTCGCAGGTATATTTGTGCCCCCCAGTCAAGACTTCCATATATATTTAGGCTCCACCAGTCAAGACTCGCAGGTATATTTGTGCCCCCCAGTCAAGACTTCCATATATATTTTAGGCTCCACCAGTCGAGACTCGCAGGTATATTTGTGCCCCCCAGTCAAGACTTCCATATATATATTTAGGCTCCACCAGTCAAGACTCGCAGGTATATTTGTGCCCCCCAGTCAAGACTTCCATATATATTTAGGCTCCACCAGTCAAGACTCGCAGGTATATTTGTGCCCCCCAGTCAAGACTTCCATATATATTTAGGCTCCACCAGTCAAGACTCGCAGGTATATTTGTGCCCCCAGTCAAGACTTCCATATATATTTAGGCTCCACCAGTCAAGACTCGCAGGTATATTTGTGCCCCCCAGTCAAGACTTCCATATATATTTAGGCTCCACCAGTCAAGACTCGCAGGTATATTTGTGCCCCCTAGTCAAGACTTCCATATATATATTTAGGCTCCACCAGTCAAGACTCGCAGGTATATTTGTGCCCCCCAGTCAAGACTTCCATATATATTTAGGCTCCACCAGTCAAGACTCGCAGGTATATTTGTGCCCCCCAATCAAGACTTCCATATATATTTAGGCTCCACCAGTCAAGACTCGCAGGTATATTTGTGCCCCCCAGTCAAGACTTCCATATATATTTAGGCTCCACCAGTCAAGACTCGCAGGTATATTTGTGCCCCCCAATCAAGACTTCCATATATATTTAGGCTCCACCAGTCAAGACTCGCAGGTATATTTGTGCCCCCCAGTCAAGACTTCCATATATATTTAGGCTCCACCAGTCAAGACTCGCAGGTATATTTGTGCCCCCCAGTCAAGACTTCCATATATATTTAGGCTCCACCAGTCAAGACTCGCAGGTATATTTGTGCCCCCAGTCAAGACTTCCATATATATATTTAGGCTCCACCAGTCAAGACTCGCAGGTATATTTGTGCCCCCCAGTCAAGACTTCCATATATATTTAGGCTCCACCAGTCAAGACTCGCAGGTATATTTGTGCCCCCCAATCAAGACTTCCATATATATTTAGGCTCCACCAGTCAAGACTCGCAGGTATATTTGTGCCCCCAGTCAAGACTTCCATATATATTTAGGCTCCACCAGTCAAGACTCGCAGGTATATTTGTGCCCCCCAATCAAGACTTCCATATATATTTAGGCTCCACCAGTCAAGACTCGCAGGTATATTTGTGCCCCCCAATCAAGACTTCCATATATATTTAGGCTCCACCAGTCAAGACTCGCAGGTATATTTGTGCCCCCCAGTCAAGACTTCCATATATATTTAGGCTCCACCAGTCAAGACTCGCAGGTATATTTGTGCCCCCCAGTCAAGACTTCCATATATATATTTAGGCTCCACCAGTCAAGACTCGCAGGTATATTTGTGCCCCCCAGTCAAGACTTCCATATATATTTAGGCTCCACCAGTCAAGACTCGCAGGTATATTTGTGCCCCCAATCAAGACTTCCATATATATTTAGGCTCCACCAGTCAAGACTCGCAGGTATATTTGTGCCCCCCAGTCAAGACTTCCATATATATTTAGGCTCCACCAGTCAAGACTCGCAGGTATATTTGTGCCCCCCAATCAAGACTTCCATATATATTTAGGCTCCACCAGTCAAGACTCGCAGGTATATTTGTGCCCCCCAATCAAGACTTCCATATATATTTGCCGCCGCCCCCCCCCCCCTTTCAATACAATATTTCAACTATATTTGGGAACCTCAGACGAAGTAATCACTATATTTTACTTCGGTTTGTATATTTAAGTCTCAGTTTGATATTTGTTACTACGATCGCGAGTCATCTGTTTAAAGTTTCTTCGTTTTAAGTTTGATTTTAAGAAGAGTAACAGCACAATCTGCGAAAGCAATAAAAGTCGTTCATAACCAGGCCGTAAACCCTGATTTAAACTTTTAATTTTTTGGTGCGTAGACAGAGAAAACTGTACTCTGTATCCTTAGCTTGCTTTGTTGGTTATACTTAGTATTTATCTTCATTCCCACTAACCTGACCCTGACTCATTTACACATTTTTATCTCACATTTGACCTCATTAGATTCTCTGACCCGTCTACTGTCTATTAAAAAAAACATTTTATACCGCCCCCCCTCCCCCACCCCTCCACCCCCGCTTTCACCTATTATCTATTTATTAGTAGCTTCTTTCTTTCAAACCCCTTCACACTTCATTTCTCTCTTTATGTTTATGCAGATAGAAGATCAGTTCAGTGCATTTTTGTGTGTTGCACTTAAACAAAATAGTGGGGCGGATGGCCGAGTGGTGTAGATACTCGACTGTCAGGACCTGAGAGTCCTGAGTTCGATCCTTGGTGAGGGACCCATGGAATTTTTCCAGGTGAAATTTGGTGCAAAGTCGTCCCACAAGTTCACCCAGCTTTAAATGGGTACCTGACTTTAGTTGGGGAAGTAAAGGTGGCTGGGCGTTGTGCTAACCACACAACCCCTTCATATGCCGAGGTTATAGAAACAGATGAATTCTACACTTCATCTGCCCCGATGGTCCGTTAGGGCTAAGGGAACTTTACTTAACTTAACCAAAATAAACATTTTTATAAGGAAAAAAAATTAGATTACAAACCACATCACACGGTATATGAATGTTTAGTGGAAGCATTAAAAATAATATGTGGATAATGTGTGTAATAAATCTCTCGTGCTTTTGTTTGCAAATATACTCAACTATAACAGTGCATTTTATATGATGGGTTATTGTGATGACTGTTTTGACTGGGCAGTGTCGACTAGCGCTCCAGTCCTAGGGTGCCCCGCGATAGGGTAATCCCCACCCCTAGCTTTTACTAAATACTCAGCAACGCTTAATATAATCTCCCAGCGCTCTGCTTACTCTCTCTCTCTCTCTCTCTCTCTCTCTCTCTCTCTCTCTCTCTCTCTCTCTCTCTCTCTCACATACCCCATCGCTCCAACGTAAGTACGTTTCTGTATTGTGTTGAGCATTGGCGTAGCGAGCTTTACTCGCGTCATGGGCACTAGGGTGTCCCAAAAAAATGAAGTTTTGAAATGTTGATGTCTCACCCCACATAATATGTCTGTATGGTAACAATAGTTAACTTGCAAAATTTCAGCTCATTTGGACAATGTTTAGAGGTCCCCCAAGAGGTTTAAAGTTCCAGATTTTGGTGTAAAATCATTCGCGGTCAAATCTAATACAGCGTTAATGTTGCATTATATGCGAAACTGATATATTAAGTAACTAATTGATGCTTAGTATTGTTTATAATATTAAATTAAACAAAATATATAAATCTTGAATGGTTTATATTTTTAAATTTGAAATTTAAGTAAAAAATTATGAAAAACAAAGTTTTATTCATTTTGTCAAGTTAATTCTTGAATCAATGTCAATCTGCTTGAAAAATAATAATAATAAGCAACACAAATAAGCATTCCTGCTATTTATGTTGTACTTTGTACTGTAGGGTAGACAAAAATTTAAAAAAGTTCTTCAAATTTAAATTTTAGCCAGCTGTTTATGATTACACTCAGCAAAATTTTCCCGATGTTTTTCAACCACTTGGAGCAAAAATTGTCTTTGTTCTTCATTCTTGGTGATACTGTCATTGAAATTTTGTATCAATGCTACACTTCGCTCTGCAGAGTCATTGATACAAGCCAGATTCTTTACAAAATCTGCTGCAACTTTAAAAGATGGTGTATCTGACCTGGCTTCAACAGGAACATCTAGAAAACTGGCATCAATGTTGGATGTTTCAAAAAATATGGTAGAAGCACGCAAATCAACAACACTTTTTGATAGTGTTTTTATGAGATGCGGTACACGTTCTGATTGCATTGTCCGAACAAGGCCAGTTTTTTCTTTGTCCGACAAAAGGGTTGAAAATAACGCAAGGGTCGACTATTCCGGACTCAAGTACCACGAGTGACGCACCATCAGTTTCAATCCAGTCGATCGAAGAACAGCATCATCATATTCGTATAAATGCTTTAACAACAAGATATCATTCACAGGTGCATCTGCGGTGAGCCTGCATGAAAACCATGATTGAAGATAAACACATATGGTAAACCGATTAAAGCGCTGATTACCTTGTAATTCTTTCATTGCCTGCAAACAATAGATCGATTTTCAATGCATAGATTGCTTTCGCCATCCACCTTGCCTGATGTAGGGCACCAGGTCTGCGAATGCTGACATCAACCTCCAACCCAACCATTTGTGCAGCAAGCAGAAGAAATTCCAAATAATCATCACATGAATGACTGACCTCAAGTTGACATTTAATAAATTCTTTAATCTAATCAGACACGATTATCAAAGGGGCGGATCTGGTTCGGGTGTGTGGTTTAATTCTGGCCATTTTTCTCGAAACCTCTTAAAAACAAAATCTCTGGTCCAGTGGATGGTCCAAGACAAACATTGAATGCATCGGAAAGGAGTACTTCCAACATATGATGACGGCATGCCATCCATAATAGATTACGTCCCAGGGCTACTTCTAACAGAGTGCAAGCTCCATTGAGTCTTCCAGTATTGGAAGCCGTAGTGTCGAAGCACATGCCGATGACCATAGATTCGCACTTCCATGATTTGATATGTTCATATACTGCGTCAGCAGCTACCCATCCTGAACCGGATGCTAACTTGGGAACACCAAGAAGCTTTGTAGTGCCATCGACAAGTGACGAGAGCAGGACAGGTAATCGATCGCCGTTGTTGGTAACATGTCCGGTAACATCGGGCAATAGCTTATCATCCCAATGTACAATTGATTTTGAGGGAATATAGTCTTCTTTTATACATGCTGCAGCTTGTTGACGACAAAGCTTGCGATGACGATGCATTGTGCTCTTGGAAAATACTGTGTCAGATGTCGGAACACCAGCTTCGTTGAATGCGGATGCAAGTATCATTGTTGATTTTCTAATGCTGGTGTTCGTTCTGTCCAGCACTGCAGCAACTTTTGGTGATATGATGCCTGACAATTTAGCATGCTAAGTTTAAAAAAAATTAAATCTTCCAAAAAATATGCACATTGCTTAAATTTTGCACATTAGGTATTTTATATGTTTTCTAGCATTTATTACATTTTCTAATTAAGAATCACACAATTTCAAATCTAGTTAATGGTAGCAGTGAGATAAATATAAGTATATTTAAACTTCATTTTATTCAACTATGGCATGCAAAAACTGCAAATTATTTGAGCCATTATTCGTCTGGATTTTTATGTTGGCCTAATACTGGAATTTTAAAAGCTCTTGGGGGACCTCTAAATGTTGTTCAAATGAGCTACAACTTCACCAATTCACTCATTGTACCCAAGAGACACATTTCAGGGGGTGAGACACCAAAGATTTAAAAAAAAAATTTTTTCGAGCATTTTTGGGACACCCTAATGGGCACTATACCTTTTTAGCGCGCCCCACCTTCGAAAACCACATAATATTATATGTAAAATATACCATTTGGCGCCCCTTTGTGAGTAGCGCCGGGGTATGATGCCCCCCGTCCACTCATCGCTACGCCACTGGTGTTGAGCAGGGACAATGGTGGGTTACTGGTAGGTGAGGTACAACAAAAAATTATTTCAACTATTTTGCCTAAAGGAGTTCATCAATGATTAAGTGTTGCATGCTAATGTTACACCGTCATCTTGGTCGTTGAAGCTTATAACAGTACATCTTAAAGCTCCTGAACTGAATAGGAAATTTGTTGCTTTTTATATCGACAATTGTCTTGATAAATTAAGATGATAATTGTTTTTTTTTTTTAAAGTATGTATCTATTTTAGTGTCTTTTTTTCCAACTCATTTCATTTTTCCGTTGTGTGTGGACAAAACTGTTGTGATCATTTCATGAATCGAAAACTACATCATACTTCTTAATTAAACTGATTTTTAAAATTCATTTTCATCGCTTTAAACCCGACATTACAGAATCACAATTGAATAACTTTCTTTGATATCCCCCACCCACACAACACCCACACATTAGCACCGTGTAATATATATATATATGTGTGTGTGTATATATATGAGTGCTTTTGAACGTGCCAATATACTTTTTTTTGGTCTTTTCAATTTATAACAAAGCTGGCACAAAAGAACGATACAACAAGCTTACGAATGAGTTACCCCAAGATAACAGATCTTTACAAGGGGCAGTGTTTTTTCAACGACCGATAACTCTCCGCGCAACAGGGGCAGTAAGTTTCACGCAATACAATAGCTTTCATGTTCGATAACCGTTGAAATCTTTTCATATCGGTTCCCGTAATATATTTGCTAATTTACAGCCCTCGTAAACTTGAAGTTTTGCTATTAATGGTCGAGATAAGACTGGCGACATTACACAGGGAGACGGAGCAGACGTGGGTTGATTTTAAACAGGCTTTAACAAAATGAAGAGTTAATTTTTTTTATTTCTTCTAGTTTACTGTTTCGGAAAAAAGAAATACTTTGTGAATTATGCGTTTAGTTTTCAAACATGACTGATTCCTTTTATTTCAGATATTTTTTAACAATAAATAATTTAGAATGCGTTTTGGAATGAGGCAAAAATTTTAGTTGGTTGATGTTATAGGCCTACACATGATTATATAATTATCTTGGCTGAAAGTGAAGTCATTTCTTTCTCCTTCTCTATTTCTCTGCTTAGTAGTCTGCCCTATTATGCCAATATGATCTTTAAAAAAAGTTTGATAGAGATTTTTTTTGGAAGTTTAAATTTATAATCAGAAGACGATTGTTACTAATGCATTCAATACAACGTTTTGTCAAATTATTATAAATGTACGTTATTTTTAAGTCAGTCTTTGTTATTCAGGTTCGGTTTGAGGGATGAATTAATGTAGTGGGTTTGCCCAAGGCATGCTCAAATTACCAGTCGGCTGATAACCCCGGCCACAGTTTACACCGAAATATAAATTCAAGAAGAAAATGAAACGTTATCACAACTTCCTGGATTGTCTATACGACGTATATTTTATACTGCTACACAGAACGTATTGCTGGTTAGGCCCAATACTCAAACGATATAGCTCAAAATATCCTTTACATAATAACAGTGGCGTAACAAGGTGGGGGCATAGTATGCTGCCCTCCACGAGCGGCACTTTCTTTGCCTCCATACAAAGGTGGCGTTCTCATCTGTGTACACATACAGAGCTCGGTGAGTTTTCCAAACCTTTGTACTAAATGTCACGTAAAATGGGTGTGTGAAGTCCTTGTAAGGATGAGATGAAATCTCTTAGACCCTATAAACCACTAATGTGATTGTTGTGTTATCCTTCTTTCGAGGCACCACATGAGTGGCCGCCCCTGGTACAATTCATCGGGGTATACACCATAAAATGTATAATGTATTTCTGGCACTCGTGTTACATATTTCTGTATGTGAAGTCAATTTCTATTGGAAGTTATTCGATTTTTTAAAAACAATCTTGGGCCCATCATGAATTAGTTTTGTACTGTGATCTTTTTTTTTTTCTTTACTGTCTTACCGATCATGTCTGAGAGTTTGACTATTCAGAAGCTGTATTGACTGCCGTCACTCAAATTTGACGATATCCCACCCCTCGTGCTGAATAACTTTGTTCTGAATTCGGAAATGTCAACTGTGCATGATTCAAGGAAGATCTCAGCGAAATGTCACTTTTAAATTTGTTTTATTGTAAATCAGATAAAAAAAAAAACAACCCCATCACACATAATGGAGCAAATACAAAGAAGGAACTCTCGATTTGAGAAGATAAAAACATTTCTGCAGCATAAATCTTTATAGTCACGTAAATCAAGATTACCGGTAGATTAAACTAAATCTGTCTTATGACAATGCATTTAGATAAGCCCGAATGGCTCAGTGTGTCTGTGTGTGTGTTCGTGTGTTTTCTTTAGTGTGTGTTCGCGCGTACGTGTGTGAATTTGGAAAGGTCTCGGGGGGCTTAATCGCCAAAATGAGGAGCGCATTCTCTCCCAGTTAGATTGATAATGGACTTTTTTGTTTTACTTCGCCTCCGGTAGCCAATGTCATCGCAAACATTGGCCTCGAAATGGACAACTAGCCATTTTTTTTTAAATTTTAAAACAAAAATAAGATTAATAAAACAATAACAGTATAGAGTGAAAAAAAATATGAATGAAAAGCTCACACAAAGTCTAATTCTTTCAATAGTTATGAAAATAAACATTAATTGATAAAGTTCCACAACAGGCAACATGCTTTACGCAGAAAGGGGAAAGAAAACAAATCATTGAGAAAAAGGTTCTAGGACAATGGTATTATTAAAAATAAAACAAAAGCTTGTGTGAATATTTTGAAGTTTAAATTTTGTCATGTCATAAACTACGATTCCCAAATGGCTATCACGCTTTTAATATAGGTTGATATAAATATTTGTACCACCTTAAGACTTCGTAAATTTTCATGAAAGCTTATTTTTAAAAAAAAAAAGTGCACGCATTTTTCAATTTACGTCTCTAAATAATTGGGCTAATTTTTTTTTTCTTTTTTAATAGCAGTGTTTCTGTTGGAATAACAAACTTTATCATCGTTAGCTTGTTTCTTTTTATCTTTTTATTGAAGGCAGCTTTGTTTTAGTTTTATTGCACGGTAATATTTTTGTTATTATTTAATTAATGAGGCGACGAACCAACAGAGCTGATACTAAAAGGGTATAGGCTATGTCCAGTAGAGTAACTATCGTTAGTGGTGCCCTGGCAGGTCTTTAAAAATGTCTACCCCCCCCCGGTTAAAAATGCCGCCCTTTGTTGACGCGAACCTCCATCCACGTTCTTCCATAGTTACGCCACTGGGTACAGTGCCGCACCTAGGGATTTGGGGGCCCGGGGGGGGCTTGGCTTCTTTAGGGGCCCCTGCATTTTGACATTCGACACCATGACATGAGATAATGTACTTAATATTTAATGTAAAAAACAAATTTCCCTCAAGCTGGGGCCCGGGGGGGGGGGACTTTCGAATTAGGACATCCCCTCCTCCCACCCTAGGTACGCCTCTGACTGGGTATGTCCTTTTCTTGTGTGTGTTTGTATGTGTATTTCTCCCGTTTTGTGTTTTTAGTGAACTGAGCCCTAGCGACATGCTGTGACAGATACCGATGTGATTTATCAACTTCCCCGACGAAATGAATCGAGCCCTCCTTCTTTGAGTTCAACGCTAACAAGCCAGTCAGTAGGTGTGAACGAAACAATAAATAATAATGAAAAAGCTGCGTTTGTAAAAAGTTAATAATTCCTGCATGATTTACAATATTGGCCTCACATACTGATTTACAATATTCCACAGTGGGTTGAGTCGAACAAATAATTTCGCACCTCTGTGTTTACTGAAGTTTAAGTTTGATTTAATCTAGAGGGGAATGTAATTTTCACGCACTTAACTCCTATGTGTCAAATAAGTTTGACTTGCGTAAACACAGTGTAGTAGTGCAGCAGTTCATTTCCTTCTCCGAGTCTTCGAATTTCTTCTCTGCCGTTTTTTTCAAAGCAGTTTTGTTTTTAACATACGCCCCCCCCCACCCCATATTTATTGATGTGTCTAGTATTATTGTCATTAATACTGATTTTGTACACATACATACACAAACACACATACACAAACACACATACACAAACACAAAGACACATAAATATGCAGTGGTATTTTTCTAAAAAAAAATAGAAGGGTTCCGGTACGCGTCGTGTTATTAAGAAATAACATTGAAAATAATGCAGTAAAAAGAAAATCTACGGAAAAAAGCCCGGCACGCCGTTCCGGTGCGTTCGCCAGGAAAAAAAAAAGCACTGTAAATATGTATTGAAAAAAAATACAACAATAATAAAACAGGTGACCTTACTTGTTTTTATAAAGTGTCATTTTGTTATGGTTAGTGTTGAAATTTAGATTATAGATCAGATAAGGGGCGGCCACACGCGAGGTTAATAAGGGCCGCATTCCGGTTTACTTATACAGTAAGTAATACTTAAATAGCCGCACCATAGTCAATTTAACAAGAAACAGCGAAATGAAATAAAAGAGAAAAACAAATTTGCACCTTGGAAGCCGCACAATACTCAAGGTCGTGCCTGTATAGGTATTTGAGATATACAGTTGGCCTCCATCAACTTATAGTGTGAACATAATTGAAGTTCGCTATAACATTACAACATTTTTTCCCCCAAATTCCAGTTTGAAGGCTGCACGAAGGCATTTTCAAGACTGGAAAATTTGAAGATTCACTTGCGAAGTCACACAGGTGAGCGTCCTTACCTGTGTCAACATCAAGGTTGCCAGAAAGCTTTCAGCAATTCTTCAGACAGAGCAAAACATCAGAGAACACATGTCGACACGGTAATATAAATATATACATTCTGTTACATTCTGTCACAACCTATTATGAATGAAACAAATAATGGTCTGATGTTTAGACCCTAAACATATGTATACATTTGTTTCTACTAATTTTTAATTTTTAGTGTAAAGGTTTATTGGTATAGGTCTGTGAATTAAATTTATTTAGTCATTTATAATTGTGTTCTATTAAGTCTTCTTTGTGTTGAATTCCTTTAAGTCTATTAAAATAAGTTTCCTTAAGCCCCAAGGGGCTAAGCGGGGCAGACTATGTAGAATTCGTCTGTTTCTATAACCTCGGCATATAAAGGGATTATGTGGTTAGCACAACGCCCGGCCATCTTTACTCCCCCAACTGTAAGCTGGGTGGACTTGGGGACTTTCACCAGGACCTGAAAAAGTCCCAAGGTTCTCACTGAGATTCGAACCCGGGGCCCTCTGGTCGACAGTCAAGCGTTCTACACTACTCGACCACCCGTCCCTCTTTAAGTCTATTAGCTAGGGAAAAATTAGGGGAGATAAAAAAGATTATTCGGGATGGCCCATAGGAATTTACAAACGTGCCAACATTAAAGCTAATTGAAATGGAATTATTTGCAGGGGTGGGTGCCTTGTGGTAGTCATCCCAACCACTTTTTCAATTTAATTTTAATGACAATTATACATGTTCTTTAATACTGTATCACTTGAACTGTGTCTGTGAGGCTTCACCATTTAAGATCTTATGTGATCAAAATCTTTCAGAAACCCTACGCCTGCCAAGTGCCTGGGTGTCTGAAGCGCTACACGGACCCAAGTTCTCTACGTAAACACGTGAAGAATCACACCAAAGAGCAGCTACAGCAGCAAAAGAAAAAGGTACAAAACCTTCTTTTGGTTGTAGCCTGGTGCTATGCTATGTCCAACTTATGAGGAGACCACTGGAAGAATGGGCATATTCACAAAATGACGAAATTTTGGTTACTTCTCCCTTGCCTTAAACTTTTTCTAGCTTTCTGCATAATAATCATAAAAATGAACTCATATTGGAAAAAGCTGGAATCTTAAACAAAAATGTAAAAACAACAGGCATTGCATCATGTTGGAAATGTATTTTTCTCTATTGTAGTATTTTGTGATTATGCTTTCCCTTTCTTCCCTTTCTTCACTCTTCCCTTTCTCCAATCTTCCCTTTCTTCACTCTTCCCTTACTTCCATGGTACCCACTTCTGCACAGTGCTAACCCACTTCTGCACAGTGCTACCCCACTTCTGCGCATGTTATCAGTTCAAACAACGATCTCTTACCCCACTAGAAACAATAACCTTTAAACAGTAGTATATATATATATATATATATATAAATATCCGGAAATATGGAAATATTGCTCAATTTTAACATCCTCTGCATTTAACTTTTTAATGTTTGGATCATTGGTTTGTTGTTAATGGGTTGCCCCCCCCCCCTACATGCTAATGAGGGCGGCATTTTGGTTTTCATACAGTAAACAAGTACAGTCTATTCCGCTTAATTGGGACACATCGGGACCGAGGCTTTTTGTCCCAATTAAACATACAAATTTACTATTGGCTTCTTGGTTTGGTTCCTTTGAGATTTGTCCCAAATAAGCGGCTGTCCCGATTAAGCGGTGTCCCAATTAAGCGGAATCCACTGTACTATAAATACTATGTCGCACCCAAGTCAATTTAACAAAATTTACTGAACAAAACTAATTAAATAATGAAAATAAAAAAAAAAACTGGCATATTGGGAGCCGCACAAAGCTCATCGAAGAGCCGGAGAGCCGCATGTGGCTCTAAGAACCCTGATATGGTAACTTATAAAATAACCAACCTCACAAATAATGTCTAAATATAAAAACGTCGACACCTAAAAACAGCGAATATTTGTTTCTATTGTTTTTGTTTTAAGCTGAAGAAGGACAACTTAGTTGACACTGGTGAAAACTTGAACACATGTCTGACTATACAGCAGCTAAGGCCTGAAGGATCACCAATGGAGTTTAGCGAGAACAGCTTAGGAAGGTCACCACATAACGGAGCCACCTCTGAAAATATCTTCCCAAGTAAGTCATTACACGTTTGTGGCCGAATTATTTAGTTGTTGTTGTTGTGTGTTACATTCCAGTGGATTACCTGTGACAGCATTCTCGTCACTGCCACCAGGTCGTTGGAATCCCTGCAAGGAAATATCAGGTGTCATTAAAAGAAAGTGTTGCTTGTGTTGTGTAATTTATCAGGTGGAGGGGAGGGGTGTGTGTGTGTGTGCAGACAAAGCCGGATAAAAAACATATTTATTGGGATACAAATGAAATTCTTAGTGGCAACCAGAATGTTCAGCTGTCATAAATAACGTTGGGGGTAATAAGATACAAAAGTCATCCTAAACATTAGCTCACTGGTGGTATGACTCTGTGAGTCAAAGAATGGCTTGCAGCCATGCAGCTGGCTGTACTGTGTCGATAATAATAACTAATCAATCTCACAACAGGTTCGTCTATTTGTAACTCTCCACCCAGTGCTCTCTTAAAGTATTCAACAGCTTTGAAAATAAAATGCAATACTCAAAAGCCTATCAGTGTATTGTTAATTATCTAAATATTGGAATGTAGAGTACAGAATGTGTTCAGCTACTTTACATTGATAGTTTGATTGAAATGCCCCCCCCCACATCCCTCCCCGAGATGGTTTAAAAAATAATAAAACTCTCAATTTTTTTTCGTTCACAACTTTAATTGTAATTTAGCCAAGTTGTTGATTTTTTTTACCAAGTATTTTATGTGTGTGTTTGCGTGGGATCTGTTTTTGTCTAGCCCCTGTCATATAGATAGTCTTATCCCCTTGCAGTAGAGAGTGTAGGAACCAACGTACATTTTTAGTGGTACATTTAACATGGTTAGGTGAACATATCCAAATCAGTTTTTATTGTGACCGTATTGTACACAGTGTATTTAAAAAGTCTCTTTACTATTTCACACATATAAAATCACTATATAAATGTGTCATTTATTATAAAGGAGAAATAGATTTTGTTATTTCCTAATTATCAATGCTCTATTTTTACGCAATATCATCTGAAGCGTGATGTCCATCCATTTTGACACTGATGAGTGTCTACTGTCTAGTCATTATTAAATACCTTTTTAAAAAAGCCCAACTCATTAAAAAATGTATCTCAATGCATGTAGCCAATGCATATATTGTAACAACTGTTTCGCGTCAGCTTTATTTCAGCTAACTATTGAAGTTGAGGCATTAGTTAAGAAATAAAAAACAACTTAAGTGACAAAATTTCAAAGAACAGTCTCCATTATTTGTCTCACTACAAAACTTTATGTTATGGCTTTAAAAAATCGAATTCGGCCTCGAGGTTGGGACATCATCAATACAATTGCGCTTGTGTGTGTGACACTGCTTTAAAAATACGTAAATGAAGAAAAAGTGCTCCAGAGAATGTAATATGATATAAAATTGTACAAGATATAAGCCTATGCTTAAAGTGATTAGATTTTTAAACTGTTTGGTCTTCTCTGAAATGCACTGTAAACAATGCCAGTTTAAAATATACCTGTCTTTAAATGCCTCTGTTGATCTGTTTTTTAACAGCTATATGTATTTAAGATTGAAGAGGGAGGGGTGTAAGAGGCACTGCTATGGTGTAGATCGCTCTACAAATATCGCATTTTTGGGTCTTGAGTCACAGAAAAATTGGCACATTCAGGACGGAAGTAAACAAGAAATCAATTCAGTTGTCACTTTGTGATAGTTCTTATTACTGGCTCGCTAATCTTGTATAGCTGAATGTTATTATTACTATTTAAAAAAAAAAAAACAACAACTTGTATTTTCACAATGTCTCCTTATAGCTAATGAAAGTTTCACTTTTTTTTGTATTTACTGCCAGTTCCGACTTAGAACACGGTCACCACTATAATTAATTGTATTTTGAGTTAGCACGTTATGTAAAAAGATCATATACATATTATGATTGTAAACCTCTCGATGTGGGTATTTTCATAGTAGAATCTGCATGAAGGTTCCCTCAAATTTCAACATAATGATATTATAAGCATTAATTTTTTTTTACGCTTGTGAAATCAGTTAAGCCGATTCGCACATTTCTGTGGGTAGTCTAAAATAGTTAATTGGAACTGGCGTGAGTAGGCTTGTGTCTGCCCCAGTAGGACCGCAGACAGATATTCTGGGGGGTCATTAACAAACGAGGACAATAATTTTTTTAATTGACTTGTGCCAGGTGTTTGAGTCTCCTTCCATGTCGCGACGGCCCTGACCAACTTAACAAATCATCATGCCCCCTTCCCCTCTAGGGAAACTAGTGTGATGGGACTCTTACACCAACCGCTCAAACTAATGAAATATAAGAAATGTACAAGCGACGATCTCTTATAATTGTGGGACCCTGGGGCAACTCCCCGGGATGACCCGTGTTTTGAGACGGCCCTTGTCTGCCCACTTTTTCTTTTTAAGTCACGTCTCGGCAGGGAAGGGATTTTTTTTTTTAATATATTGGCCTGCATTACCCTGTATGTAAAATTCAGCTGTTCCTATTGAAAGGAGAACACATCAATCTATTGGTGTGAGAGGGTGACCGTGCTAAAAATGGCACCTTAGTTTGAAAATTAAAAGGCATCTATTATTTCTCCGTTTCGATATTTCCACTACTTTACTATTGCTGCGGTCTGTTGACCGATGCCAAGTACCCATTGATTTTACTTTGGGCGATCCCGGGTATCGTAGGTAAGGGGAGTAAATCGTGGTGGTGCACTAAGGTGAAGTGAGAGGATCAATGGAGGCGAAATTTTTCCCTCACTAATAGGTGGTTTTTCTTTTTCACTAGCACCCGGCTATTACCACAATCCACACGCCTCACACATAAAACAAAACAATTGGTTGAATTGTTTCAGTCTCGTTTTCTAAAACAATAAAGGTGGCAGTGGGATGGAGGGCCGAGTGATGTAGATGCTCGCCTATCGACTCGAGAGTCCTGGGTTCTATCCTCGGTGAGAACCAAGTGAACCTAGGGCAAAATTTTCCAGGTGAAAGTTTGTTAATGTCCCACAAGTCCACCCAGCTTTAGTTGGGGAAGTTGAGGTGGCTGGGTGTTGTGCTAACCACATACTCCTTTTATCTGCCGAGGTTATAGAAACAAATCTCCCCGATGACCAATAAGGCTAAGCGAACCTTACTTTTTAAAGTTAGCAGTAAAATCATTATATATATATATATATATATATATATATATAATATATATATATATATATATATATATATTAGTTGAATGATATATTGAGAATTATTAAACTTAAGTTGAGCCAGTGAGGTGGGAAATTAAGGCCAAGGCTTCGTTGCTATAGTAACTTCTTTGTTTTTCTTTTTTTTTCACTCTTGAGAATCTTAACGTTTATGATGAAGTTATTAGAAGAACAATTGTTGAAATGTAAAGACATGAAACAGTTAAGCATTGTACCATTATGTACAAGTTTACCATTAGCGTAACCAGCGTTAGTGTTGCCCGGAGTAGAGTCTGAAAATGCCGCCCCATCCCCTTGTACTCAAGTCATTCCAGACCAGGGGCTGCCCAAGGGCGGACTGTCCCACTGTCATTTGGTAGGGGGGAAAATTGTAGAGATGAAAAAAAAAACCCCGTCGGGAATAATTGTAAACAAACCAGGTAGATTTAAGTGCAGTTTTTAATTGTTCGTCTGTTCAAGGCCAGAATCGCATCGCCGCTGTATTTTTATGAATGGCTGAACCCAAGCTCCAACAGTTTAGTCAGTTTCAAAACATAGTTGCTAGAGATATGGTTACCGGGGGGGAGACAAATAATTTGTTTCTGTGCAGCCGACATTCTGCCACATAAACCGGATATAAAAAAAATTTAGAGATAACAAATAAAACAAAGGCACTTTTACTATCATGGTTGTCAATGAGTCAATCAGTCTCTATTGGTGAGCGTAGAGCCGATGTAAATTATTTCAACTGAAATGAGACATCAAGTAATTATTATTATTATTATTATTTGTGTTTAAATACGATGTGGCTATAGGGGACGCCAACTGGGGCATATTCAATGCTTGTAACAGGGGCCGACAAACATGTATAACTTATCTCTTAAGCAGAGTCGTTCTTATGGATAATCATTTAACGACTGCCTATTACCCCCCCCCTGGTCGTGGTTTGTATTTTGCCTAAATTAAAAAAAAATCAAATGATTTTAAAGTTGGGGCCAGATGCGCACCAGTTGACAAAGATGATTAAAAGCCAAGATTTGAAAGCAGAGACCGTGGCAGCTTTTTCGCCTAGGAACCCCAAAAAGTGACTTTTCCTAAAAAATTACATTGGCTTAAGGCTTCGAAAAGAAACGTTGCCTAGGGATACGAAATAAAACATTGCGTAAGGCCCCGAATTTACATTCGCCTGGCCCTACCTCTCCATGCTAAATAGAAAAAAACAACAACGTAAGAGGAGCCCTGTCATTTAATGGGGTAAAGGGAACTAACTACCGGGTATATAGTTTTATGAATTGACCCTGTGTTAATGGGTCGCCGATCTTTGGGTAAAGGGAACTAACTACCGAACATATAGTTTTATGAATTGACCCAGTGTTAATGGGTCGCCGATCATAATATAATGGATTAAAATAAGTTTGCTAGTCCTGGGATAATGGGTTAACAACTTTTATTGGTTAAATGCTCGCTGACCTCAAAAAAGTTGGTTTAAAAAGTTCGCTTCTGACCCTGGCCCAATAGGGTTAATCAATTTTGTTGACCCCTGCATCAGAAACACGAATATCAAAATGACTAACGGCAGTGGTTCTCAAACGTTTGGGATTCGCGACCGTCCAAGAATACTATCCAGTTTTCGCGACCGACATTCTCGATAAATATTCTCATGAATCACTGGTGGGTCGCGACCCACACTAAGAGAACCACTGGATCAAAGCGATGAACACCAGTGTGAGAACTACATTGTCTTAATGATCGAAATATTTTACCAAGTTATGCTAGCAGGTTACGTTGTCCATATTTTACACCTGAAATACATTGTGCAATAACCTCTCTCCCAATGTGTTTCCTCACTATCTCACTGTTGTTGCACATTCCGGACGCCCCCACCCTGTCACTCAGATCGCCGCATGTGTTGTGTTGCCCTTTAGATAAATGCCTGGAATGCTTTACCAGCGTGTTAGTGGCAACTGTTTTGTTCCTGCACACATATTTGTAAGTGTAATCTTTGAAAAGCGATTTTCTTTTTAAACCAATCTAAAGTTTACATCTCAGAATTTTTTTTTACGTTGTCCTCGGTGTACTTTGATAATACTAAATATTTGGTTCATATTTCATGTGATTATTAAAAACATAAAAACAATTGTTTAATAGTGCAGACCTTTAATAGTGCAGACCGCTGCGAGGGGGTGAAATCAAAACACTTTTCGGGGCCTCTACTCTTAGTATCAGCAATCTGCTATAAAATGACAGCTTTTGTGGGCTCGTGTCACACCATAGTGGCGCCAATAGATGGATACTGTTTGGGGCCTAATATTTGTATGCAGAACCCCTGCATTTTCGCATGACACAAATGGGGACATAAACAGTAGGTCAATGAAAAAAATTTATATCCAATGAATCCTTGGCTTTTACGGGGATTTAGAAAGGGCGCCGCAAAACTCTTCTATTTATAGATACACATTTCCACCAAGAATCTTAAGCCCTCTCAGGAGAATTGAATTTTGACCGGTGCTAGAAGCTAGCTTGAGGTTTAGACCCGGGGTGGGAACTTTTTAAACCGTAGGCCACTCTTAATATTTCATTTAACAGAACGACTTGACCAAAAAATAATGGGTAGAGTGGCTTTATGAGCGACATGAATTTAATGTGAAGGGAGGAAAGCGCGGACGGATCAAACAGCCTGAGTTGCTATACTTGGCCTGTAGGCCTTAGTTTTCCTATATCTGTTTTAGACACATGGGGCCAAAATAAAATAAAAAAAAATAAGGAAAATGAAATATGTATTTGTTTTGATTTTAAGTTATTCTTTTTAACACATTATTTTTTTTTTCGTTTTTAGGTTTTACCTTTTCTAGTTCGCATTCAAGTCACTGTGGTACAGCAGCAGGATTATCTCCTTTGAGTACCCAGCAGTCTCCAGCCAGTATTAACACTGCTACGCTGAGCAGCCTTGAAGAAGCCAATGAAAGGTTTGTAACAAAAAGGATCAATTTTTTCACCAATTGATAACAAAACAACAACTTTTAATCAAAAAACATTCCTTTTTTTAGGTAGCATGCATTAATATGGATTAATCAATTAATGAAATAGAATGATTTTAATGGTATCTTTTTGTTTATTTTGTTTCTTATTAAGTTAGATGTAAGATTTAAATGTATGATTTAAATATAAGATTTAAATGTATCCAAATATGTGGATAGAAAAATAAATAAATCACAAAATAAAACAATCAGAAATTTTATTTCCTTCCCCCCCCCCAGTCTTGGAGGCTATACTACAACAGCTTCAAATATGCTGAGTCCAAGACCACTGCCACCAATCCAGCCTAGACATATGATGTCTCAGATTTCAGATCTTATTGATGGCCAGTATGGTACCTCTGGTGGTTTTATGTATGGTCAGCCTATGACAGGTAACATCCAGTTTGAAAGATTTTATAACCATATTTTAATCTTTCTACCTTCCACTAATTTCTTTAAATATGTAAAACTAAAAGAAAATATATTCTTTTTAATAAGAGTCATCGTTTAAGATGTCTGGGGGGATTCTAAGATCTCTGTCCGCACCCTGAAGTCCCTCAATCCGTTTCCAGCTGTTTATTTCAGCTTATCCAATTTTCAAAACAGCTTGCCCTCATCAAGATTGTTAATCTCCTGCCATTCCTGTTTAATATCTGCATTTTCATCATTTACTATCTTGGCATCTTCATCAATTAGTTGTTTACTTAATCATATTAATTTCAAGATATTTTTCAGAGTACCCTTACATTTTTGGACCTTCTGTTGTATTAAGGGCACATTTAATTTCTTTTTAGTTTTGATTGACTCATTGACAACCATGGGAAAAATTTTTTATAGGGGAAGGGGCCCTGAACATGTGTTTAGATAGCATTCCCCTTACAGTGTCCCTGTCAGAATTTTAGTCATGCCCCTCAAGATATCATGTGATGGTGTGGTTGGGCAATGTGCATTAAAAAGGTAGTTGCATACCAAGTTTTTGCCTTAACTGCTGAAAAACACAAACAATTATAATTACTTCGATGGTTTCATTTTTATATAATTAGATGCAGTAGAAATCTTTTAACATAACAATTCAACCATTGTGGCAATACTCTATTGTGATTTTTGTAGGATATTTAATAGAAAATCTATATTTCAATGAAAAATAATAATAATATGATAAATTTAACATTCATTTTTTCTTGGTTTGTCATTTTTTTGTCTAATATATTGGGCAATATAAATGTATTGGTGACGTAAAGCATTATATTTCATGTCTAGAGGGTTCATATAAATAAAAAAAACTGTAATCAGATGGATGTTAACAGGTTTTATATTCTTTTAAGAAAAAATATATTAAATTTAATACTGTTAAATAATGGACGAGTCCCCATTGTTTCTTAGGGGTATGAACCTATAACAAATAAGCAACACAATATAAAAGTAAAACTCCACCTCAAATTATAGCTCTTTAAATATCCTTTAAAACTCTTCCTAATTTATACAACTGGACTTTCCTCCTAAACATCCTAAAGGTAACTAAACTCTCAGACTCCAGTCACACACTTAGCTAACTATGTAGTCCAACACACTTCAACACACACACATCTATACATTCTTTTGCACATGCATAAGAACCACTTGTTCAACTACCATTTCATCAAATTACATAACACTGTCACTGCTGACCAGACTAGTCAATCCAGTTAAGTAATCCTGACTTGACCAACAGATATTGTTATGGTTGAACAAGGAGATGACAGTTATTAAAAAAAATTTTCTTTTTGGAAATTCACTTACCTGGTTGGAACAGATGAACCAAGAACAACTAAAGTCCACTGTATTTAAAAATTATTAATCAACATATTTAGGATTTTTTTTCCTTTCTTTTTTTTTTCACTCTAGATTTACCAAACAACATGCAGCAATTACGCCCTCAGTATCCACAAGCATATGCTGGATTTAACAGTTGCCGCATGGGAGCCATGCATTCACAACGTATGATGATGATGCAAAACTATGATGAATCCTGCACTCTAAATCTGGAGGATATAACTCAGCCTAGTAAGGATTGTTTATTTACACAGCTCATGCTTATGCTTAATTTTCTTTTCTTTTTTTTCCTCTCTTATATTTAATATCATTTTAAAAGAAGATTAAAAGCAACTCTCATACTTTTTTTTAGTCTTTCACTTTTAAAATATGTTACTTTTTAGAAAAAAAAATAATTTCATTGCTTTACCAATACACCTTGCTTTTCAATTAACTTAAAAAATTTCGAGAATGTAGGGTAACTTTCTCTACATGTTTTTATAGTTGTAGGAGGCTTTTTTGCAGGGTTGGAATTCTATAATTGAGTTCAATTATTTCTAACTTTAGACATAAATCTGGTGAAAAAATATTGTGCTCAGGATCATTTTGAAATAATTTATTTATACATGTGTTCAAAACTCGGATGTCTGGATAATTCTTTTACTTCATAAATAATCCAAGTTACTCCTGGGATGTCTAGATGATTTCTTTATCATTAATATTACAGGTTATTCTGATGCTAATCTAGTGCCTGTTACACCAGAAGCCAACGTACAACAGTACCTACAGCTGTCAGCTGTTGACAGATGCAATAGTCGCACTTCTGTTTATGCTGATGGAACCACCTGAGGGCATTCAGTTTCAAACCTTTGTTCTCTTGTTGTGTAAATATTTTTTTTTACAAATATTTTAGTCTTTTTTTTCTTTCCCCATTTCGTTGACAAAATATAGAAGTCAACAAAATTAAAAAGACGATGCTTACCTTACTACTGTGGTTATTATGCAGAACAATTATTTATTCAGAAAGAAAAAGAATGGTCTGTGTAAATTTGTTTAAAAAAATGTTGCCTAAAGTATTTAAAAAATCTTTTCACTGTTTTTTTTTTTCTGGTCATATACTTATCCGGTGGTTTTAATTTGAATTTTGTTGTTATAATGATTGTTAATGGTGATAGTGTACCTGAGAAGTCTAGCCCCTTTTGCAAATGGCTATTTTTTTTTTCAACTTACTACTGACTCCACTTTATGTTGGTATTTAATTTCATATAAAGTTGTGCAGTCATTGTGCAGTTTTCATATGAGATATCCTTAACATATCCTTCTACACAAGACGTGGGCAAACAATGGCCCACTGGCCAAGTCCAGCACATCAGGCTGTTTGATCCACAGATGATCCGTTCCTCTCTGCTCAATCACATCAATTTTGTTGACAATTGAAAAGTTTAGCCACCCCTGTTCTAGACTGTCAACACAACAAAAATCTCATATGCCTGCCCTTTAGTATTTACTGTTTTATAATACTGAACTGGCTTAGTAATATAAATGTGATCAGCTTTTCATATTAGATAAAAGCAGAGTTAATACAAAAAAATGTTCAGCTAGTCAAAGCCTAAATCACAGATTTTTAATCACTTCATTTAGGTAACTTGCTCTATAATGTTGACATAATTTTATTCTTGGACTCATTCTTAACAGTTAGCTACTTACTACCAGGATAGTTATGTATTGTCTGGTCTTCAGTGGACACAAAGGCATGGGATCCATTGCCTGAGTCTCAAATGCAAAAGCTATCATATGAAGCTGTACTCATATGAAATTTAATTTTACATATTGTTGAAAACCAATCCACCTCTGTGTTTTTACAATGATTGTGTCAAATATATTTACAGTGCACAATCATCATTCAGCTTTTTTGCTCTCTTTAATACAAATTTAAAAAATTATACAAAAATCCAAAAAATTATGCAACCTAAAAACGATAATAGTTTATTAAAATTTATTATAATCAAATGAAAAAAACAGTCAAATTGGGATTGACTTGAAAAAGAAAACATTTTTCACCTCATAAGTTCACTGTCTTTCAAAGATTTATTTAACTGCTTTAATTAAGCTAAAAAGGACTGACAATACAAAAATGTTAATTTAAAAAAAAATAATAATTCTGTTGTTTAATTGTTACTCCTTTGTGATGTTACTCTCAGCGCAGTTCGATCTGCACAAACATTACTTTTTAGTATGAGGATTTGTTTCACATATGTTGACTAATATATACACTTGCATCGCAAGCCTTAAATTTACTGTTTATTTTTGTAAATAGCTGAAATACAGCATGAGAATGTCATGATAATTTAGTGCCATGCAGTTTGGATCACTTGTTAAAAAAAAAAGCAACTAATCACAATGTTTTGTTATACATTTTTAAACTGTTTTCTTTTTAAATGTGATAATAAAAAATAAGCAATAAGAAATTGATAATGATAAGACTGTTGACTGTATGATTGTTATACTAGCATTTATTTTTTTGTACACTTAAGATATGACTGAATAAAGTGATATAAATAACATGTAAATTATATTACCGATAGAGTAACTCTTTTGTACATGTACTAGAGTATTCAAAGTAGATGTAACTTGTTTTTTTTAATCTGTTTTTTTTTTATAATCAAACATTTCACATATTTTTTTATTTGTTATTTATACAGTTTATATCAATAATGAAATTAGTCCAGAATGGTGTATGGTGAAAAAAAATTCAAGGTTTGATCTGCTAAAAAAAACAGCCTAAAACATTTTGAATTATCCTGGTATACAAAATATATCTATACTATAACTTTATTTTTTCTTAACCATACATTTTGTCTCTAGTTTTTATTTTATAAATATTATTTTCAAGCCCCTCAATCATACAGATATTTGGTTTAATGGTTTCATCTTTTGTAACTATTCAAAAGCAAATGACTGTTTATAACAGCACCTTTTTTGGTTTAATTAAATTCCAATGAAGATTTATTTTTTATTTATTATTCCAAATATTATTTGACTTGTTTATTTTTTGTTGAAAAGAAGTACTTAAATGTCACTTGACTATTTTCTATCACCTACATTTTAAACTATATATTTTAAAAGCTGAATTTACATGTCAGCTTTTTTTCACAAGTAGCCTTTTTTTTATTTGTAAAAGCGTTTATAATTTTTAAAAATAATTGATTGAGCTAAAAAATGAAATAACTCTGTTAATTTTTTTGTTTTGACCTTTTGTAAAGAAGATTGTATATTTCTGTTATGAAAATATGTGCATACGTTTGGAAAGAATTCTAAATAGTATTTTTTTTTACACATTACAATTTTAAATTATTTTATATCCTCTGTATATAGATTCTTTTCTAAAAGTAATTATTTTCTCTTTTTTTTAAAAATTCTTTTTGTTATTTTAAAGCCAAGAAAGTAAAAGGACAAAACAGATTCATTCAAGCATGTGATTTTTTTTCTATACAACTTTAAATGTAATGCAAAAGCTTTTTTTTGGCGAGTTCCTAAAACTATGTAAGTTTTTGAGCCCAGTATCCTAATACTTGATAAATAATGATGCCTCAGAAAATCGCATTGTAACAGAAACAACTAAAACAAAATTCGACACCTTCCTAGTTGATGTCTTTACCAGATAGTACACATTCTGTTAGCTGTATTAAATATGAATCACATGTGCTGATGGAATTTTTATAACTAAGATAAATAATGCCAAAAGACTAATTAGAAAAAGAAGCCTAGCTCTGAACACTTGTGGTAAAAAATAATGGAAAAGGCTGTTAGATCTTAAGGAAAGATAAAGGAGATTTGATATCAACAAGTTCCAATATTAGTCCAAACATCAATGTCATTAGTACTTAGGGAAAAAAGTAAATATAATTATTTACTAGACCTCAGTTGTTGTTTAAATTAGATATTTCAGATTAGTATCTTTTTATTATATAGAATATATATTTAAATCAACAATCTCATTTTCTACAGATTTGAAAGCTAATGAATCTTTTTTAAAATGAAACTTCAAAGAAATCTTTATTTTTTCATATTGTAAATTCCTTTGTTACATTTGTGATAATTTTGTATATTTTATGCTCTAAAAAAGCAGTGACAAAAAGCTGGTAAAATAAATTAAATAAAAGTATTATTTTATTTTATTGCATAAATCCGTCCATATCAGTCGGCCATTCCAAAAAAACGTTTCCATATTTTGTCATTAAGAAAAATTAATTTTGCAAATGAGTTATGTTTATATTCATTATGTTTATAGTATTTTTTAATTTCAATCATAATACTTTTATATGAAAAGTAATATCATAAACATAATTTATGTACACATGCATACATATAGTGGGAATAGTTCAGGAATGGCGATTCATTGATGTTTTTCACAGCTAATGACTGACACTTATTTTTCTAATGTTTTTTTTTTTTGCTTTTTGACTCAGGTTGTTTACAGTTTTATTACATTCTAGTTTTGCACTGAAGCAAAAAAAAAGGATAAAAGTAACTTCCATAATGTTTTGCTATTATTTGTTATTCAGATCTTATTTTTGTTCTACATCTACATTTTTCGGACAGTAATGAGAAGATGATAATTTAGTTTTTATGTAAAACATTTAAGGTAATAACGGATACATTTTTGCTGATGTCATATAATTTTTATCTCTTTATGAGATTGTGTTTTATTTTCAATTATAAAGGAATATTAAAAAAAAACAATCACAAATCAATAAACAAAATGTTCTAATATTAAATTTTAAAAGTCACATATCCTTTTTTTTTCATTTTAAAATTTTGACCATGTCTATATGTCTTTAAAAATATATATATTTTTTTCTTATAATGAATAGTGATTGACATCACCTTTTCTACCATCATAAACATCAGTGGATCATTTCCACTAGGGCTTTATTCTTTAGATTCATAGATCAACAAGGGGGAAAATTTTAATAAAAGTTAGTTGAATGGATATCACTAATGCTTGTCACACATCTCATAGTATGACTGTGTTATTTCTGGGATTAAAGAAACCTAACATATGTTAATTAATTGTTATGAACATATAAAAAAAAAAAGCAACTTCCCAATACAATTATATGAACATCTGTGTCATTTCTAGTCTGGTTATTTTAAAATTGGTTTGCACACATATTTAAGAAAGAATGTTTTAGAAACAAGAAATTACCTTTGTTAAAACAATGCCTTCATTTTTTCAAATAATTTGTGTTGGATAAAAATGTATTGACACATCTATATCAAATTACACTTTGGACAAAATATATGTGAAAGTTCCTGATACATGTATATTCTTGGTGTAATTTTTTGCTGTAGTATTAACACTAACCCATATGAGCAATAGAATTCATATCTGTGCATTACAGGATATATAAAAAAATTTGGCACCAAGAATGAAAAAAATAATAATTGTGAAAGCAAGATTCTGTCAATAAAAAAAAAGACCATAATATATATTCAATGATGAGTAACTGAAATTTGATAAACATTTAAGAGAAATATTCTGTGCAATTGTTATAAATGGGAAAAGAAATCATAATAATATTTTTTTCAAATTAAGTGAAATACATGCATGGATTTATTTTAAAAAGAGGAGGGATAAGCAAAGAAAGCTTTTATGACCAGAACAAGTGTTAGGAAAAAAAAAAGGTATTTTCACATTTACTATTACAAACTCTTAATATTGAGTAAAAATTTAAAAATTTATTGAGTACCAGAGTTCAAGCTCATGATTAAGTTGAAATGGATTAATGACAGAGTATAATGTATCAGGATACACATCTTTGACTAAGCTATAAAAAAATAAAAGATTTCAATTATAAAAAAAAAAATCAATAATAATTGAAGAGCAGTGTTTAAATTGTTTATTTAATCATTGGCTTAGTTACATAATCCCAGAACAAATGTAAAATAAGTCAGATTATTGTCTTAAAAAAAAACAACATTTCAATCAGGGGAAAATACAAACAGCCGTAAACTGACTACAGTATAACTATTCAAACACATATCAAGCAAATATGCACATTAAAACAACCTTACATGAAATCAAACATGAAAACTGTCCATCATAACCAGTGAACTAAAGAAAAACAAGTCATAAATGTAAAAAAAAAAGGAATCTAAAAAAAACTGAGATAAATGAAAAACATGCATCTGTTTTATCCAAAATTTTTTATAAATAAAACATTTACAAACAAAATTATTTATGATTTTAACTTTAAGTGAAATTCAGTCATTTACATCATTAAAAAACAATTTTTAAAAATCTTTTTTTTTCATAATCCAATATAAATTACACATAAGCCTACATAAAATTAAAATTGGGAATTTTTGAAGTCAAAGTATGTAGTTAATTTAGGTAATAAATGGAAGCAATGAGGCACTAGGTGGAGAGTACGTAAAATGTGAAAGCACCCAATGAAAAAAACATTCTGTCAATAGTTTTTGGCAAGTTTTAAGTCACAAAAAAATCGTGTTTGATTAGTATAATAACATAAGTTTTATTAACTTCACAACCATAAGATAAATATGTCTACAGTTAATTTAAAATTATGAAGTTAATTTCGACAATCAGATTCATAATACTAGACTGCCCATTAATTTTTTTTTTACTCCTTGTTCAATAAGCTTCAGAATAAAAGATAGTGTTTAAAAAAATGACTGATGTGAACAAGCTTTGGGGATATAAGTATTTGCAGGATCAAACAGCGTAAACAGCTACACTGGACCAGCAATCATAGCTATTCCATGATGTCTCTATAAGAATGACATGTTTAAAATTTGATCCTACAACAAAAAATGAGTTATTTTGCAGTGCTTTTCCTACATCACCACCTTAGAAAGGCTGAAAGGGCTACTCAAACCTCTAACCTTTGCCATGCAGGAATGGCTCTCAAATAGAGTAGCAATCTTTAATTTATTTGATTATGTAACTCATTTTCATAATTACATCGAAAATAAGTTCAATTAAGTGCTCTTCAATAAAATTGATTTAAAAAAATGTATATTGTTATTCCAGCAATCTTAAATATAAAAAGTTTCCTTTGTATTTAAATCTGAGATTCTTGGAAAAAAAAAAAAAAAAAGTTTAAGGAACATGGACGGAAAATATTGACAGAAGACTGACTGAAATAATAAAATGTTTTCTTTTGAGGAAATTATTACTTGTACCCAATAAAATACAAACTGATTTTAATTGATTCAACTTCTGGAATGAAAAAAATTAAAAGCAGAATAGGATAAAAGAAGCAACTGAGATATGATAATAATAAAAGACTTTAATCTCACCTATAAGTTTTTGTCAGAAATTTACATAATAAGAGGCAATGAATAGCCAATATTTTTAAAGATGTGAAATGAGTACAGAGAAATTAACAAAGCTGATTTTTTAAAATAATTCTAATTGAAAACAAAGAAACAGCTTAAACAGCAAAATTAGATTCAATATATGTCCATAAGTATTAAAGAAAAAAATACATGTATTCATGACAAAAGAAAACTAAAACATGTAAATGGAAAAGTGTACTGATAATTACTTATAACATAATAGTAATTAAAAATATAAGAGCGAATTTGAGTCTCAGAAGAAATTGAGTATGGTATAAATTATAAAAAATGTTACTCATACTACAACATAGTGAAAAAATAATCCACCGGATTTTATGATATTAAACATACATGTACAAGTAAAAATTTAATTCTGATAAATAGATATGCTTTTTTTTTAAACTGTTTTAAAAACACATTAAAAAAAAAGAATTTTCATTACAAACATTTAAAAAATGTTTTAAATACTTTTTCATTCAAAATTAAATTTTATGACGAGTCATTTAGCTTGAATATTGGAGGACACTGCTAAATTTATCAGAGAATCCAACTCCATATACTTTTTAAAACCAGACTGCCCCTCACATTAAACCCTTTAATTTTTTTTTTAAATCAGCTAAAATAGACAAAAGTTAGATATAAGGGATAATAGAGTTGTGAAAAACGTATTTTTTTTTATAAAATATTATATTAATATGATGAACAAATTATTTTAATTTCTGTTAGATACAGGAGTATGTAAAATGATATAGAGATGGAAAATTCAAGTAAAAAGAAAAACTTATCCATATTACATTTACAATAAGTTGCACTTAGGTTCTAATTCATTTTACTGACAATGTATTGCGACTCCTTGCCTTTGACTAACTAATAAGTACTGATTCAAAATGATGCAATAAAGTGAAAAAAAAAAAACAACTTAGGTAACAGTCACACAATAGTCTGCCAGCAGGAAAAGCAACCGACTAATTCTTAAAAATGCTTCACTGAACACAAGTTATGAATAATATACATGCACTTATAATTACACATATGACTTGCTTAGCAAGTCTAGAGCTATTTTAGTATAAAGATCATTCTTACAGACAAATTTTGTGACCACGTGCACACTTATACACAACCATGTTTTTCATTTCAAATAAATATTACTTTTGACAAATAAAAAAAAAAAATTTTTCCAAGAAAATGCAGAGCTTAATTGTGATTTTGTTCATAATTCATCTTTAATAATTAATTTAATGGAATTTTTTTAAATCGAATAATTTGTTATTAATTGTTTTGAAAACTACTTCTACAAGATTTTCTTGATTATATAAATAAAATCAACATAATTATTTATGCACAATATACTGTAAATATGCAGACATATGCTTTTTTTAAAAATAATTTTATAATATGAAATTTAAAAAAGACTGCTATAACTGAAAGATTTCTAATAGAGAGTTTTATCACAGATTTAATTCAGCGCTACCAAAAAAAAAAAAAAGGTGAAAATTCACATCATTTCAAGTATTAAAAAAATAAAATAAAGAAAAAAATTGTCTTTCAAAGAAGCTAAAAAAAAAAAAAGAAAGAAAACAACCTCTCAATTCACAAATAAGCAGCCTACAAGAAATAAAGTTGATTAACTCAATACTGAGGCTGGTACTGAGGTTGAGAGTTGTACTGCTGAGGAGGACCATGATGATGAGGGTACGCTTGAAACTGAGTATGTCCTACCATTTGGTTGGGAGCTTTCTGGAGTGGGGGAACACCTTTTCTGTACACTAGCATTTTTAGAACTGGTTTTTTCCTAATACTTTCCACTGCTTGCTTATGTGTAACCAGAGTGAAGTCTTTTCCGTTCACCTAATTGACAAAAGAAATTTAAACAATGCCAAGGAAAGCTTTACAAAGATACATTTTTTTTTCGACTCTTCATAATACGTAGCAGATATATATGAATATCTAATATGGCTTTGCTCATTTTGTTTGCCTTCATTAGTGCATATACATGTGGTAACAAACATTGGTGAAATTTTTTTTGAAAAAAAAAATAAATAAATAAAAAATAGTTCTATTTTCTGGAGGTTAAAGATTTTAGTAGTTATGTTTTCAGAAGAAATTATATTCTTTAAACTTTTTCTCAAAGTTCAATACAATAATATTTTTTTAATGAATAAAAAACTTAATGGATTCATAGCAATTAAACTGTTTTTTTTTAATCATCCAAGATAAAAAAAAAACATTACCTGAAGAATTTTATCATGTAGCTGCAACCCACACCTGGAAGCTGGGCTGTTGTCATGAATATATGTTACATAAACACCCTGCAAAAAACAAACAACAAAACCAAATGACAATAAATGTAACACATTCATACAAACAGTCAAACAAAGCATTAACACTTCAAAACTGTTGAATAAATATGCATAGGTTGTGTGTGGATCTTGTATTATTATTTGCAGATGAAGTTAAAATTCTTCTAACACAAAACTGCAGAGAAATAATACTATATTATCATTTAAAAAAGGATTCAATGTTTACCTTGTCTGGATAACCTTGAGGACTCTGGGAAGGGTCTTGATCTATGCCTCCACCTATTCTAAAACCACAACGATATCTTTGTTTCCCATCTGGTTCACGAATCGGATTACCATGTTGATCTATATCAGGCTCTTTTTCCAAGACAATTGGAATCTGTTGAAATAATTTGTAATAGATATTGAATGGAATTAACAGTATCATTAAATTATTACAAACATGTAGACATAGTTATTTTTAAGTTCAACTATAAACTAATATGTCCAATGGTCTGTGTCAACCTAAAGAGGAAACAAAAAAAAACATACTGCATGGCTAAATTATTATTCTTACACTTGAATATTATGGCATGAATATAAACAATATTTCAACAAATAACAGTAAGTCACAAAATATTAGCCCAAAAATGCCACCCATAATAAGATAACTAGTAAATAATACTACCCACATTACAAAGAAAAAAAAAAGTCAAAAAGTGGCTTTGAAAAAACAAAATGGGAAAATAAAAAAAAATAATGATGGCAAGTTGTAAAAAATAAACAAGTGGCATGGGGAAATATCCTACACCCTTGGTTAGGTCAACTGAGGAGCAGAAACAAGTGGCATGGGGAAATATCCTACAACCTTGCTTAGGTCAACTGAGGAGCAGACACACTCATTATAACAGTGTCCTGTTGTAGAACTTCAAAGTAATTCATTTGGATGATAGTCTGGAGTGTATTTTGTGTTACCTCCAAGCAAAAAAAAATAACAAAACAGTAGGAAATAAAGTGGAAGAGTCAAGAGTAGTGTTCATGTGGTGACAATATCAAGGAGTACCAAAAGGCTAAAAAGTAAAGAATGGGTAATTTTTGTAGAGTCAAATTTTATAATAATAAGCATTCTAGCAAGTGGAAATTTAAGAAAACCAATATCATGAATAGGCCTATGCAGAAGAGAAAACTGATAATACTGATAATAATTATATCGCACTTGCTACGGATACGTAATTACGTACTCCGTATTTTTTTTCTTCGGGGTACGTGAGGGTACGGAAATAGACTTTGGAATTGAAAGCATAAGGTATTAAAAATTGAGGCTATGTTTGTGTGGCTCCCTAGCACAGTTGGTTGCACGCTTGGCCGGGACCCTATTTTGGCCGACTATGTGTGGGTTCAAATCCTGTCAGAGAAATTTTATTTTTTTCAGAATAATAGATACTAATTTAGCACATATTTTTTTGTTTTATTACATTATGAAAAAAAAAGGGTTAGGGGGGTTAGGGATAGGATCATATCGCTATCTGAAAAAAGGGTTAGGGTTAGCATCATATCGCTAAAAAATATGCACATCTTATAATATTACGTACCCCGAACAAAAAAATACGGAGTACGTAATTACGTATCCGTAGCAAGTGCATAATTATATTATTCAATTCATTTATATACTGTTAATGAGCCTGATAGTGAAGTAGATAAGATAAGATGACAAAAGCAGGCATTTTAGCTTACTATCCCGGAGTATCTGTCTAGTATATAAAACTATATAACATAAATTTTAGGGTGCTAAAAAACTATAAAAAAAATTATTAATTAATTACTTTGAATGAGAATGATTCAGCTCATAAGAGAATGCTGGAAAAGAATTATATTCATTCAATAACACTGAAACACCAACTACCGTGCTTAAAAATTCCAATTCTCATGCAAACTTCACAAATAATAAATTATTATTAAATTTAAATTCAATTTTTTTGTTTAAACTTGATTTCAAATTTATTTTTTAAACGTGTTTTTAAATGCTACTGTTCATAAATTTACATTATTTACATATATTCATAAGCGTTTAGTTATTGGCTACAGATTCGAACTGAACAATAAATAAAGGCACCAATGTAATGTAGTTTATAGCTTAGTTTAACAGACAACATACACTGTAACATTCAAGAGGTTCTCCTGCTGTATGACCCGCCATTTTGTTTCTTAAAACAATACGGAAATTCTCAGGAACCGGAAACGATCTTTTATACTAGCGTCACTAACAACGCTATATTCGATACATATTTCTGTAAAATAAAATAATAAATAAAACTTAAACTTAACGAAACGAATATATTTTTAAAATGGTCAGAAGTGAGTAATTTATTATGCTAATTATATGAATATCTTAATAAATTACAAAACTTGACAGCATCTTGTCAACTGTAGTTATCGTTTGACTTAATAACACAAGAGCTTGAATTCAGGACCTTACCTTAACTAGTTGGCTTAAGTGGTTTAAGTAAGATTGCACGGTTAGCCTTTTATCCTGAACAAGGGTGATAACATTTTTTAAGCTGTAATTGTAAACTAAAATTTTGTTTGTGATTAAAGCTAATAGTTAATAAAATATTTAAATACAAATGTCATGCACAATAACAAACAAATAAATAGTTTAATTCACCAAATATGCAATGAATTACTGACGGAGAAATGGACAATTAATGGTAGTGCACCTTTAACATCCTGACCCTTTATGTAATTCTGATTAGGCATAGAGACTTCTGAACTCTTCCATGACCATATCATCTAACTGGTTTTACAATGTACAAATGCAATTACTTTTGTTGGATGCATTAATTTATAGATTGATATCAGATATGACACTTGTTTAATTACTTTTTCTAAGAATGAACATATTTTTATTAGAGAGGAGCATGGTATAAATGAAAGTAATTATTTGATATTTTTTTTTATTAATTATGGGAATTAGTTTGAATGGGGATTATCAGCCTAAATATAACATGATTTCTATAGTTTTAAAAATATATTTTTTTTACAAAAGAGACAGTATTGTTCTTTAAACTTTTATGGAGATTATATTTTGTATAAATGTATTTAGTTACTGAAGACTTAGTTCGAAAAAGAGCAGAACACAATGATTGTGAGATTTCTACACTAGAAGAGGTATCATTACATCAGCAAGATATTGAAAGGTAGTAATTAAAAAAAAAATTAAAATTAAAATTGTTTTTCGAATGTTTATATTAAGATCTTGTTTCAATTATAATAGTTATAATTGTAATGTGTATGTAATAATAATTATTTTATGTTTTTTTTTTACAGACTTGAGCATCTAGATAAATGGTGCAGAGATCTAAAAATTCTTTATTTGCAAAGTAACCTGATACCAAAGATAGGTGAGAATATATTTTCTGTTTAAAGTTCATTGCGAGTAACTTTGGCTTGTTGAAATGAAAATTAAGATACTAGCTGTGATCAAAAGTTCTTTTATAGTAAATGATTTCTAAACTATTTCTTACATTTAATACAGAAAATGTTGGACACCTGAAAAAGCTGGAGTACTTAAATCTAGCATTAAATAATGTTGAAAAGATTGAAAATCTTGAAGGTAATTAAAAACTTAAAGACTTTGTTTCTGCAATGAAAGAAAATTAGTAATATATTGTTAAATACTGATTCTGTATATGAATTCTATAGTGTAGACACATATGTTGTGTTTTAAGCCAGATTAGATTAATCCATATCATGGATGAAGATACCTTGGCTCTAAATGCCTTTTCTAGTAAAGTAAAATAAGGAAGGTTCTTTTAATCCTTGGGAGCTGTTGAGGAAGATTAAATGTTTCTGTTGTCATGACATTATAAGGGGTTGTGTGGCTAGCAAAACACTTAAATGCTTCTTATATTTATGAAAGAAGCATTTCAAGCCATACATAGTTAGCCTGACTTAAAATGCTTCATATAGTGGTATACTGTTTCTTAAGGTTAGCACTCAAGGATACAGGTAATAATAGTTCAGGCAAAACATGTGCAATCGACTGACCAAGTTAAATGAGTTAAATGTGTTAAGGCGATGTGTCAATAATGAGTTCGCTGCTACTGCAGACCTTGTGTTCTCCTGCAACCAAATCTAAGCTGTTAATACATTCATATGCTATCTGTGTGTGCCTTCTCTTCTCCTGGTCTCTGCCACTTTGGTCTTCAGTGTGTGTCTTCTAGCTTCTCTGGCATTACCCCTTGTGTCTGTCCTGGTATGTTTGTTCTCTTTTCTGCTCTGTTGTGTGTCTCTTGAATCAAAGCATTGCCCCTTTTATAGTGGTTTTCCCACCAAATCTGTAGATGTTGGTCATTGTGTAGGTGTGTGTAAGTGGTGATTGTCACTATTTAACTACTTGTAGCACGAGGAGGGGGGGAGAATGACCAGAACCAAATATGTGTTGGTGGATTGTATAGGCATTGTCTACTGTAAGTGTTGTCCATGTGCCAAAGGCCAGGATCCTATAATTAATCTTGAGGTGAGGGAGAGAGGTTTTTGATTAAGAATTATCAAAAAATAATGATTGTGAACGACCCTGTCACAAACATGACTTAAAATTTATTTTTGATATCTCTACTCCTGGTTTACAAGCACCTGATATTTAGTATTTTCCACCCACAAATTGAAATACAACACTTTTAATTAAAAACATTTATAATGTTTATCGCAATAAGTACATTGGCTGTATTAATTTTGTCTATGTTTAAATGACATTCAAGACATAATTGTTTTTCTATCAGAAAGTGTTTTCATTTCAGGCTGTGAATCTTTGAAAAAGTTGGATTTGACTGTCAACTTTATTGGAGAGCTTACGTCTGTTGAATCACTTAAGGATCTGTACAATTTTAAAGAACTGTAATTATTGTTTCAATATTTTTCTAAAGTTTTTTGCATTTAAAAAATATATTAAGCACAAGTAGGCTATATAGAGGGTTGGGTGGTTGAGTGGTGTAGAGTGCTGGACTGTCGACCTGAGAGTGAAGGGTTTGTTTCTCGGTGAGAACCTATGGAATTTTTCCAAGTCAAGTTGGTTGAAAGTCCCTCAAGTTCACCCAGCTTTATAATGGGTACCTGACTTAAGCTAGGGAAGTAAAGATCAATCTTTTTATATGAGAAACATATGTCCTGAGGCTCTTTAGAGTTGAGGGAACTATTAAAAAGTAAGCTTTATTCTTGCCTTATGGAAACAAAGGCTTAAAGACTTTTGAAAAAAAATGCATTTTTTGATTAGCTTTAACATTTATTTAATTTTATTTATATTAGGTTCCTGATTGGTAATCCTTGTACTGAGTTTGAGCATTACAGAGAATATGTTATTGCAACATTACCACAGCTTCAGGTAGTGTGTTTTTTTGTTTTGTTTACATTATCTTACAGTATATATAATTCGTTAAAATTGGAACCCTGCTATAAATTTCCATATTTTTCAAATATTTATTATGCATGCATATATTTCTTGTTCTTAATATTATATTTTGTAAAGTTATTTTAGCCGGGTATTTAAAGCCATCTTATTTCTTATTTCAATTTGATGCATTTGATATAGTGGCTTGATGGTGTAGAAATAGAGAAATCTGAAAGAATTAAGGCCATTCAGGTATGATTTAAAGCTTATAATTTATTCTAGTAATTTTTTTTATTATAGAGAGTATTCTTGAAAAAAAAGTATGTTTATTGTGTGCACAGATTAATTATGTACAAGAGCCAATTTACTTTATTTATATGCTCAGAAATAATTAAGCCAATGATTTTTTTTACTATTTAAAAATTAATGATTTTATATTTCAGAATTTGCCTTTCATCAGAGGAACTATTCTGCAACAGCAAGATAGATATAAAGTAAATAGGGTATGTTAGTCATATTTTAAACATTTTTTTTTACTCTTAGTTATATTACAGTTTCAAGAAAAACAAACTTCAATGAGCTTGTAAAATGAAAAAAAGCAAAGAAACTTTTAGTTCCCCAACTGCATACAGAGTTCAAAGATAGAATAGATTGTCAGTACAGAACCGTCTTATATAGGAAAAAGTTTGAGAAGAATAAATATTCATTTGGAAAAGAAAATATTTTTTTTTACCATTATGCTAGATTCATACAATTAAATACTATGCATATCTTAAAATGCAGAATAAATTAGAGTGACCTTGTCTTAAAAGTAGCTTTATGTAGCTTGGCTCCATATTTGAAAGAATTTATGAATACAAAGAAATTAATTAAATAAATAATTACACATTGCATAAAAGTACTTAATCTTTCACACTTTGCTTTTGTGAATAAATCTACAATTTCGATGTTTCTCATCCTCATATTTTGCTGCAGCCTTTTTTTTTTCACAGTGTCTTTTAAGCACTGAAAAAAATCTTTAAAAAAAATATTTTTAAAGTTCAATTGATATTCCTACATTTACAAAAATTAGTATTTTCTGCCTGTTTAATCAGTACATTATTGTGGATTACTGATTTCATTAAACTCTTTCATCTGACTCTGCAGTAATAATTATTTTCATAAAATATCTTTCTATTTAATTTATAGGCAAAAGAAAAAATGGAAGCTGTGACAAAAGCCAGAAAAAAAGAGAAACAGAGCAATGTAGATTGTGAAGTTAGTAACAAAGAAAATAAAGCAGGATTTGATGGAAGGTGGTATACAGACATAAATAAAAGGTAGTTAATTGAAAAGATATCAAGAAGCATCTCTTGCTGAATGTGATTTTTTTTAATTTTTCAAATATTTTTATTGATAAAATGTGGATGTTTCTAAAACTATTTATAAATGATTTAACAAAAAAATCAATTTGGAAACTGTCACTATGCTCTATGGTGCTGTCTATTTAAATGTACAGAATCAGTATATGCATGTCAGTCAGTAAGTTTGCACACAAAAATTGATGTGTCTTTATAGAGATGATATAAAAATGTGTTGATAGATACATTATTTTTTAAATGTCAGTGATTGGTTACTGTTTGTAAAGTATTAAAAAATGGATTTATGAACATCACAAGCGATGGCAAAAAAAAGAAAGCTGGAATATCAATGTCAAGAGTCATTACTTGTTGTTTAAGAAATCTTTAAATTGCTTGGTGTCATGAAATTTATTAGATGAAGTTGTGTAAACAGTGTCTGAAATATATTTGACTTTACCAAGTCAAATGTATTTCAGCCCATGTTTGATAGATTAAATGAAACAATTTATTTATATAAATGAATTTAAATTTATTGAGGGAGAAAAAGATATAATTACTTTTTTTACGTATGTTAATATATTATTTTTGTTAAATTTGTTAGACATTTTAATTGGATTTTTTTAAATTTTAGTTTTCGTTAACAAATGTCTTTTTTAATTTGAGCTAGAAAAATATTTCAGAATTATTCAATTTCTAAATAGCAAGACGTAAGAAATGGATTTTGAGTTACTAATATCAGAAATGATAAGGTCTTTACAAAACTGCTTCTTTCAAATCACTTCATTTCTATTGCAGTGTTCATAGTTTCAGTTGTAAACAATATGAAATGTTTGAAATACTAAAAAAAAAAAAACCTTTAACCGCAACAAAAGAATTACACTAATAAACATTAATTAAGTCTATAAAAATATTTCTTTTCAGTGACAAGAAAAACGAAGTAGAAATATTGGATCAAGCAGAAAAAGTAGAGAAGACATACGAAGAAAAAGTTGATGCGTAAGTTTTACTTTTAAAACCTTTCTAATGAAGAGTAACCTTTAGAATTAAAATCAAAAGTGAGAATACATTACTTTCAAATAAACATTTAATAATAGATTTCAATTTATATATGGAAAGATTTTTTTTGAAATTAAAATATACAACTGTTGACAGTAAATAAAGTTAAGTTCCCTTAGCCCTAATGGGCCAACGGGGCAGATGCAGTGTAAAATTCATCTGATTCTATAACATCCGCTCATGAAGGGATTGTGTGGTTAGCACAATGCCCAGCCACCTTTACTTCCCCAACTTAAAGTCAGGTACCCATTTAAAACTGGTTGGACTTGTGGGATGACGTTGAAACAAATTTCACCTGGTAAAATTCCCTTGGTTCTCAGTGAGGATCGAACCCAGGATTCTCAGGTCGACAGTAGAATATCTACACCACTCGGCCATCTGTCCCACAACTGTTGACAGTAATATATGATAAAACTATTGATTTTTTTAACACATTATATTGTTAAAAAAAAACAAACATCCAGACTTTTGAATTTCAAAGTAATTAGCATTTTTTTTATTGTTTATAATAAATGGCTGCAAAAACTTTGTTTAGATTTTGGCAAGAAAGAACTACGTATACACCAGAATCAAGATGGGAGGTCCATAATCACCTCAAAGAATTGAAGGAAAAAGATCAGAAGAAGTAAATATTGTGTGTTTGTTTTTGAGTAAGAATAAAAGCAAATTAAAAATATAATAATTAGGTGTTTATTGTAGATGGTTAGTTAAACAATTTTTGTCTGTTAATACAGATCATTGATGATTTTATGGAACAAATTTATTATAGGCCTACTTAGTCACTGTCATTCTTCTGGTATTCAATGATCATTGGTTATTCTGATCAGAAGTGATGCAATGTCTCAAATAGCTATTGTTAAATGTTTTCCTCTGTTGAGAAAATTAAAGCCTGATTTTTAATCTTTAAATACAATCACACATATTCTATTTAAATGTCATTTATAAAGATATCTTTTCCCAGACTTTTATTCTGGGTCTATTCTCAGAATAACCATTTTCATTTAGCCATTCAAAACATTTCTCAAGATTTATATAATTTTTATCTGACACCGAAGTGACCTATCCATTGAAAGGGTGTCACGGTAGATATAGAAAGAACACTCTTTCAAACACTTCAGCTACAACCTGTACAAATTATACTTGCTTCTATGAATTCTTCAGGGAAGAGACTAATGATAAAAAAAGCCAGAGAAAATTATTTGCTGAGGATGGAAGACCATTTAATATAAATGAACCAAAGTAAGTGACACTTTTACCAGTTTTAAAATTTGTCAGAAAATCTTGAACAACAAATTGTTGTTTTAATCATTATAGTGCTTCCTTTAAAACAACCATTTTTTAAATATTTGTACTTTAAGAAACATTGCAAACACTTTTTATCGAGGTGAAAAAAAATCAAATTAATAGATACTTGTAAATTTGATAAAGGGTTGACTTTTCACTTACTGAAGATGATGAAAATATTTACTTGGATGTGGCTGTATTCAAGTAAGTAAATAGGCGATGTTATGTAATATATGTATTATTTTTTGATATTGAAAATTTTCACTCACATTAAATACATTGTTATAGTTAGCTGCCAAAAACACTTTAATGTTACTTTTTTAAAAACTCATTTTTTACTTTATCTCTTTACACCTTAAAAGTTGTATATAGATAGGGGAAATTTTAATTTACTTTGTATATCAATCTCAGACATATGGACACGTTACTTTTTTAAAAACTCATTTTCAATTTTATCTCTTTACACCTTAAAAGTTGTATATAGATAGGGGAAATAAAAAAAAGTTGTATATAGATGGGGGAAATTTTAATTTACTTTGTATATCAATCTCAGACATATGGACACATCTTTATTAGACTGTGATGTACAGCCTACACATGTTAGAGTTACACTGAAGGGAAAGGTAATTTTATAGTCTATTTTCAGATACTCTAAATAAATATCGCATTTATGTAAATGTACACAAATCTGATTTTTCAAAATAATTTAGAAAAATTTTTTTTTATTTTTTTGGTATTTTACTTGATTTTCGAAATTAAATTTGTTTTGAATCTTATCACCTTTAAATTTAAGATTTTACAACTTTGCCTAACTGAAGAAGTGAATGGAGAAAATAGTGCAGCAAAAAGATCTGAAATAACTGGCCATCTGGTAATCACAATGCCTAAGGTTTGTAGAAACGTCTTTATTGCATATAGATAAACAAAATAATTCATTCTGTAATTTTTCTTTTATTTCCTTCTAACTTTTCTGCTAATTGTATTTAATTGACTGATTAAAATGACTAAAATAATGATGACAACATAAAATATTGACTTGTAAAAATCATACATATAACAATTTAGGCTCATTTCTTGTATTCACTTCAGTAAAGCCATATTTAATTTTTTTTAAAACCTACTTACTCACTGTACAGTGTTTCAAAATAGATATTACAAATTTACTATAATAAGTATAATATAGCTCCACTTATATATATAAATATATATATATAATGTGCCAGGAATATCTTAATTATTTTTTTTTATAAATTCATTTGTCAGTTTTTGTAGTCTAAATGAATTTTAGGCTGAACTTTTAAAAATAATGAATAATTTATTTTGATCAGATGAAACAGATTGTGAGGCCTAATAAATTAAAAGCAGATAGACCAGAGAATGCCAAACCAAAAGAATTAATCACCAATAAACAGCTTGCAAGGTAATAGTTTTATTTGTATTTTACATGTACATTTACCATTTCACCTTCAAAGCTCTTACATTCTTATTTAATTTGGAACATTTTCTCTTTCAGCAGCAATTATTTAGAAGTGGATGCTAGTGTCAGAAAAATGGTGGATGTGACAAGTATTGTTTCTGACAATAAAGCCAAACAGAAAGCATTTACACCGTTTGGTAGTCACATCAGTAGACAGGAGATGGTAGAGAGACCCAATAGCGAGGACTTTATAGATGATCCTGATGTCCCACCATTAGTATAAATTTTAAAATATTTTTTTTTTAACTGAGTATTTGAAATGTTCGTTTAATTATTCATTGAATAAAATACATGTGTTCATTAATACATTATGAAGTCATGTAAACATTTAAAAAGTAGTTATCTTTCTTTAATTATAATAGAGTTATAAAGTAAATGTAGGAAACATTGAAGATTAAAATATTAAAAATATACATTTATTAACAAAACCTAGCAAAAGTATAGCTATTCAAATGACAACAAATTTTAAATAACTGGTAAATAATAAAAATACATATGAATTTAAGTATTGATTGAATTCAAAAAATTTTATGTTTCTAGAAATACTAATCTTTGAAAGACATCCTTAATGATGATGCAATGGCACTTTATAATCAAATACAACAAGAAAAAATAAAATAAAACAACCATAAAAATAAGACAATGTTAGATAATTCTTTTTTTTATTTAATTGTTTTAAATTACTAGAACAATGACTATAAAACAATGGATTTGTATTGATTTGTTTTTAAAAATCAAAAGCTTTACAATCAATGATAGTTTTAATAATGATAAAAGTAAAAAAAACTAAGTTAAGTTCCCTTAAGCCCCTAAGGGCCCATCTAGACAGATGAAGTGTAGAATTCAATTGTTTAAGTAACCCCAGCTTATAAAAGGATTGTGTGGTTAGCACAACACCCAGCCACCTTTACTCCCCCAACTTAAAGTCAGGTAACCATTTAAAGTTGGATGGACTTGGGGGGACTTACACCAGGACCTGAAAAAATCCAAAGGTTTGAACCTAGGACTCTTTTGTCGACAGTCGAGCGCTCTACACCGTATGACGACACATCTCCTTAATAATGATAAAAATGACTAATACATCTTAAGTTACTCTTAATAATAATGGAAACTGGATTAGATGAATACGTAACCTTTAAGCTAGTGAACACATAATTTTGATAAAACTGAATAGACAATAAAAAACAGTATATGATAACATACATTTATTTAACAGTACTATTTATATAATCACTGCAGAACCAGCTGCACAAATATATATAATACATACACTGATGTAAAGTGAGCATTTAACAAGTTAATGAATATAATTTTATTTACAATCATTTGCAAAAATGAAAATATCAAATCAGTATGTTTATACTTTTCTAAATAAAAAAAAATCCTGATACCCAATTACAAAATTAACCCTAAATATAGCAGGAAAACCATATTCGTTTTTTTGGCAAATTATCAACATCTTATGAAACAAAGTATGTATTTTACAAAATTATCTGACTAGTTTCTAATGAAGGGTAGGATTTTAATGCATAAACTAAACCACATTGACATAACAAAAATGATCCCTATAGTTCTAAATGTTAATGTACCATTTTTTGGTAGCTTTGACAAGTAGATTGTGTCTATTATGATATTTAGTCAGTTTTACTTTAACTTATTCCAGGTCCCCAACAGAAGCTAAACGTCTAGACATAAAAGCATTTTGATGTGCGACAAATTAAAAAAATATACATATTGACCGGGGGGGGGGGGGTCACCAAAGAATGCCCACCTACTTGATAAACCATTTGGGTCAAAAGAAATTGACATTTGAATGATCATCAGCCAATGCTCATCAATCTTTCAGTTAACTGGCCCACTGTCAACAATTTATTTTTACCCCTGATACAGATTAATAAGTAATAACAATGGTACAAAAAATTGTAATAATTCTAAGCATTAACCATAATAGGAACATTTATTTAAAATTTTTTGTTAATTTAAAAAAAATAATTTCTAATAGTTTGATAATCAAGTAGCAGTAGGTAAAAATTTTTTTCAGTTGCTTCTCAAACTATTAAACAAAGGGTGGGCAAACTACAGCCAGCGTGCCGCATGCAGCCCATCAGAGTATATTATGCGGCCCATATATGTTGTGATCCTATGTCTATGCTAATTTTTGCTATATTTTGAAAATTGATTCCGACTATTTGATTTGAATCAGGGATATTAAATCGGTTTTATGGCTCCAGAATATTAAAGACCTACAAGCAGATAATGACTTGAAGGAGAATTTCAAGTCAATTATTTTGCTGGAGCTTTAAGGATGTTTGCCAGCAGTCCACAACTAAAACACTTTGGTGCCAAGTTTTTGTCACTATTTGATTCCACATACATTTGTGAGCAATCATCTTCTTGTATGAAAATAAATAAGTCTAAGAACAAATCGATGTTGACTGACTGCAATTTAAATGCAGTCATGCGAATCACAACCAGTAAACTGGTTCCAAAGTTCAAGAACATTATCCAAAATTGTGAACAGTTACATACGTCTCATTAATTATAATTTTATGCTGGGGTCAGGTTGTATTTAAAGTTTCTTTGTCTTCAAATTTATTATGACAGATAGTATTAAACTTTAATAGAAAAAATTATGAATAGTCAAGACTTGTTACCAAATTAGCAACTGATATAGTTTGTATTTTGAAACGTAATTAGCATGAGTAATAGAGTGTGAATGTGAAATTTAATGACAAATACATGGTTATTATCATTAACACATATTTTCATATGTTGTAAATTGTAATTGAAGTAGACAAAATAAATGCGGCCTGCTGATAACAATCAAGTTTTCAATGTGGCCCTCCATAGAAAAAGTTTGCCCACCCCTGTATTAAACAATACTATTTATGCAGTATAACAGATTCCATAATAACTACTAAATTTTCTGCATGATTTGGTAGAAGTTATAATTATGACAATACTTTTATATCTTAAACACATTTACAGAAAGAAGAATATGCTAGTTCGAACAGGCCCATGATGAACAGTGGGAAGGAAAGCCCCAAAAGTGTGACCAGATTTGGCAGTTTGGGTAGTTTCAATTGGGTGTCAGCTATCTTTTAAGTTCATGCATTTAGTCAAGTATTGTTTACATTTCACATAAAATAGCAAATAATAACTTTTGATAAAAAAAATTTTTTTTATAAATTAAACTTCATTTTTTTATGTATGTTTTTTTTATAAATAAATTCTTTTCCCAACCTAAAGGGCCCATTAGATATGTTCATCACATTGCCCTAGGCCATAACGTCACTGCACTTTTGTTATTGCTATACTCTATGTTTTCTTATTTGAAAGCAATGACAGCTATTTCTAATAAATATGTTGGACAGTAAAATAAATCATATTGTCTACATAAATTATCTTTACAAACCGCTAAACATGCAGTTCTGGCCAATAACATCCATAAATTGTGCTTATTTTAAAAAGATAATGAGAAATTTTATTTTCTTGTAATTATTTTACAATCAGGTTTAATATAAAACATTAAAAAAATCTTTCGTTTAATTTGATATTGCTTTTAAAATATTAATTTAAAATGTAATGTGATATGTACAGAAAACAGTGGATGGAATTTCACCAAAAAATGTATATAACAAAACAGAAACAATAATTTAACTGTGAAATGACAAGAATCTAGGTATGAAGTAAGAGGTGGATCATAAATATGAAGGATGAGGATTTCGTTACATGTGGGTACTAAAGGTCTCAAGAAAAATATTTAGGCCTATGAAGGGCTAACTTTAAATCCCCTAGCACTAATTCAGACAAATAAAGTGTACCTCAGCCGTCAGTTTGTTTTATTGGGTATTTATTATGTGCAACATAATTTCCCTTAGGCTTGTATAGAAAATCTGTTCATGAAAGCTTTAAATAATCAAGAAAATTATTTAAAAAATCAAGCTATAGCACTCATAATAAGGAAATAAAAAACAACTAGTACATGTACAACTCAACATACTAGGAAAAAATATGCCCATTAGGTTTTGATCTACTGAGATGGAGATTGGATTTGGAAGACATGTAAAGTATGTACACAAAACTATGAACAGGTCTCATTTATTAATCCAATTTTAGTTCTCAAGGAAATAGGTGGAATGTTTCATTTCTCTGTGCACCAGTGGGGACAGACCAACTTTAATGGACTTTGCAATGACACCACATATCTAGGGATCTATTTTTACTGTTTTTTCATACTTCTCAGAAACAAGGAAATAAACTGCAGTTTTAATAATTAAAATAGTTGTCCTTAACAATAAGTCTATTTTAACCATCAGAAAACACCCCCAAACAGGAAAAATGTTAAAAATGCTAATTGCAAAAAAAAAAAAAAACAATAATATGATGATGTCATTATCTGAGACACACTTAGCTAGATGTAGCCATTTTTAAGAACCTCAAATTGATATTTTATGTGGCATGTATGGTTCGCTTTGTGAAACATTCATTTAACAGAATGTTAATTGTGCAAGAGGTACATAAAGCATGTAGCAACAATTCAGGAAAAGTACATGGTGCATGGAAAAGGACATCTATTCTAGGTAGTTGAAACTGAGAGATAATAAACAATTTCTATGAATATAATATCAAGTTTTGATAATTCCAACTCAAACTAATTAAATTGTATATTTGTAAATTTAGCATCAAGTTTTGATCATTCCAACACAATCTCATTTAATTGTATATCTGTAAATTTAGCATCAAGTGTTTCCATTGTTTTGATATTGTAGCTGTTATATGACTGCTGTTGATACAAATTTGCTTTGACAGATTTTTGCTTCTTTGAATCAATGTTAGTCATATTATTCTGCCTCTTTATTTTAGGCATGGTTAGCTCTAAGCATTTCCAAAATTTTTCCTCTGCTTTGAACAATTTGTCTTGCTTATTATTATGTGAGCTTGAGTCTACATTATTTCTTTCACTTGATTTCTTAAATAAACTGTTATTTAGAAGTTTAATTACCGAAGGTGACTGGATGGAAGGTGAGATGTCAGAAGGGGACTGGGCAGATTCCTCTGTAGGCTGACTGGATTTTTGTTGTGGATATCGAATGCACTTGACAGAATCTAAAATGTGTTTTAAAGCTTTGTCCAATGTTGCATCCTTTAAAAAAAAAAGTTTGATTCATCATCTTTGGTTTACATTAGGCAATCAAAATTTTATAAGGACACAATGAATGTAAAAATGTATATTTTATTTGTCAAAGCAGTATGTATATGCTAATATAAAAGAAAAAGAATTAATTACTTGTTTCAGTGATATATATAAGAATTTTTATTTTTTTTCATCATAACTAATAAATAAAAAGGCTAACATCATGTCAAATAATAAAATTACAAATATACTAAAAATAAATTTTGCCTACCTTTTCTAATTTTTCTAAAATTATTGGGATGATTTTTTGCCGTAATTTTAAAGATTCTTCCTGAGCTATAAGATATTCAAATCTGTTCCATTCATTTTTAATGTAGTCCTGGGTAACAATCATAATTGTACAACGACTTTTTTCAACTGCTTCCAGTATACCCTCACTAAGTACTAATAAGGATAAGAACATTATACATTAAAATATGCATATAAAAGAAAAATTAATCTTGAAATACTTCAATATTTTTAAAAAATGAGTTATGAAACCAAAAAGTAGCATAATGGATAAAAAAAAATATGATCAAAAGAAAGTTATGTCATTTAGGTTATGACAGGAAAAAAAAAAGAACAATAAGACTAAACAAAGATATAAAATCTTACAGATCCTGAGCTATAACATAGCGGCATAATATTTAAAAAATAAATTTGAAGTCTTTTTCAGTAGAAGTTTCCCAGAAACAGGTTAGTAAGCTTATTTTTTTAAGAGCTAAAACATAGACAGTAATTTTGTGAACTCTTGTATGAAAAAAATCAATGCACATATAATAATAAATCAAAATGGAACTTCTGAAAAGAGTAAAATCTGGCAAAAAGTTGTTACCTTCTCCAGGGAGGCTATCCCTTGATTGTATGTACAGCTTAAATCCAAGATTTTCAAGTTTGGGACTAAGCTCAGTGTAGACAAATTTCTCTGCATTTGAGGTAGGAGTCATAGATACATAGGCATCATACATTTTACTCTCTGAAATTTGTAGGACAATATATCAAATGATTGATTCTCTGATTGATTTTTCTCAAAACTTCAAATTGTAATGTGCAGTAAAAATGTATATTCTATAAGGTTGTATGGACACTAATAAAATAAAAGACTCTCCCCCCCCCACAAAGTATGTTTTCAGAATTTTTTTAATATTTATTTTTAGATGCACAGTATATAATAAAATATTATACAAAACATAAACTGCACCATACAGAGCCAGATTATCCATTAGGCTCGTATGGGTATAGTCTAAGGGCCAGGAAAAAGTCTTCCTCTTTTATCAGATAATAAAAAAATCTCAGTGAATTTTCACTGCTAGCTTCATACAATAAAACAGCAAGAAATTCTAATAGCTTCATATTTTCTACAAACAGGCTTGCTATGTAAAATATGGAGTGGCTTGATATATTTCACAGGTGATATGTCATTTTGTACATAAAATTAGTGTTTTTTTTGGTCACAAGCCTAAGGGCCACAGTAACGCTAATGCTCAAACCAGTCCTGTCACCACTTTCTATATTGTCACATAACAATATACATACAAAAAATTTACCATCATCTTCGTAAGGTTTGAAGAAATAAATCAATTTAAGCACAAAGATGACACGCAGCCTCCATAATATAATTGGTGTTGCTATGGCAACACAGAGTGCTACAGCTGCTGCAGCAGCCAAAACACCTGCCATGACACGAACACTTTCTTCTTTCTCACGAGCTCTAGATGCTGCCACTGTTTGATTAAATGACATAAAACAAACGATAAAACAACAGCACTCTGAAGTCTTTATGGTTTAAGATTCCATAAAAGCATCAGGACAAATAATTACGATAGAAGGAATGATAATACATGAATTGGTCCTGATCAGTGGTTCTGAAACATTTATTCTTTGCAACCCACTATGACACAGCATTAGTTTAGTGAGTCGCCATAAAAAAACTACTTTGTTTTGTGACCCACTTTCAAAGTAAAGCGACTATAAAAGAAAGAAAATAAAAGTGTCATTAATTTTCTAGAGACTATAGATCTTCCCTTTTACTTTGGAGATTTACAAACTTTTATTTTAGAATCATAAAGAGAAAAAGAGTTGTAAACATAAATATATAATTCATTGATCCTTTAATGTATATTTTAAATTTTGTCGCAATCCACCAGAAATTCTGGTGGGTCGTGATCCACACTTTGAAAATTACAAAAACGCACTGATGAAAAACCCATGTTCCATGTTCAAGACTTTTTTTTCTAGTTTCCCCTGGACTCAATGGCTCTAGTGACTATCATTGTGATTTTTTAGGCTGAAGGATTAACTAGGCTAAATTATCCATGAGGTGAAAATGTTAAAATTTCCCAAATAGTGCCATCAAATAGAGTGTTGTCAATATGTTGCTATGTTAATAATGTTTTTATGGCCCTACAGTAATTATTATTTTTTTTTCATTCCATGAAAAAAAGTTTTGGGGAAAAAGGAGATATTTGGAAAGAATTCTTTCTTTAAAAATATTTGGCTCAGTAATCATGACTTCTTTATATCTTTGATCTATGTTGTTGAAAGGGAGATAATAAATAGTATAAATTTTCAATTATTCAGAAAAATGAACAGACCTTTGGGGTCAACTTTTTCGATTTCACAGAATTGTCCTTCCCATTCAGGTAAACAGTTACAGAACTGTGACTCATTCTTCTCACTGTTTAATTCTTTACCCAGAACACAAACACCATGGTCAGGCACACAGCTCAAATCACATCGCTTTAGACATTTAATGCCAGAAAAACCTGGCTTACATGCACAAGTGTCAAGTCCAAAGCAGTAGCTAGGATCTGGACAGCTGTTTAAAAAAAAAAAACAACAACAATAAAACAATTTTAAGCTTAATTAAGAGATCATACATTTAGTTATTCTGAATAATATAATACTTTTTTTCCCCACAAAAATTGTGTGAATTAGACAATATATTGAAAAAAGAAAAAAAAACAAAAGATATAGCGTTAATCTACATGGTTCAGTTATTTTATATTTTACATGGTTCGTGTATGCATACATTAAGATATTTAGTGACTAACATTATTATGGTCCAATATGATCTACAGATATGATGCTTTTTACGTAGATTAAGTTGAATACACAAAAACTATAATAAAATAAATAATTAAAATAATTGATTCCACTTACTATATGCCCGATACATTTGCGCAGTTATTATCAGGTAGATTGT
>JAGDYQ010000197.1:1665092-1711403 GCA_021962125.1 Bulinus truncatus | reverse complement strand
CATTGTGCTCATTTCTTCAGCATGTAATTAGCTAAAACCCAAATATTCATCCCCCATTTAGTTGGAATGCAATGTATTGTCTAAAACTATATTTACCAATGTATATTCTTTCATCTATATTAAGATTTTCACAAGCCTGGCAGCATTTCATTCACTTTTTTTCTTCTGAAAAATAATGCATATTTTACCTTAAGGAAATTTTTGTATTTTTGCAAATCCATGAATTAGTTTGAACCTGAGCTTAGATATGAATGATCACGCCAAAGTCCACATTACACATCGGTGGAGAAATATGAACGTGTGGAGAAATATGAATCTTAAATTGGTGTTTGTGAAATACTCATGCACAAAACAATAAATATGTAAAGCTCATTGGGTGTTTGGGTGTCACTAGTCCAGTACTCCGACAGGGTAGTCCTCTAGGTCTTTCTCAGGTTGTGCATTGCTGTTTGTATATTTCCCTATTCGCACCATAACTCCAGAAGAACACAACTTGATAAAAAGCTCCTGCAGAAAAGTAAAAACAATGTAAATTTTGAGGGGGTTTTTTCTCATATATGTAAAAGTACAATAGTGGTTTGTATTTACATAATTTCTCCATACATGTAATAGTTAAAATTCTTATGATATAAAACTTAACAAATTAGTAAAAGTTACCTTTCTTCCATAATATAGAATACATAATCACCAATGAATTTATTAGTAATTTATTACTATTTATTAGTAGGCTATTTAATTTATAAATGATTGTTACCTGGCATAAGAAATTCAAGATAACATTGTCTTGTTTCTTGTCAATCATCATCGAGAAGATTAAGATCTGGTGCCCTAGCTGGAAGTGTCAACCCGCTTTGAGAGGTCTATCAGCAGTAATGCCATAGTCATATGTTTGTTCCTAAATCAACCGATATATTTTCTCCAGATGTGGCAGATGATGAACTCTGTTGCATGTCTTGGAGCCGCCTCCTTTACCTCACTAATTTGATTATGTAGTACCCTCATTTCTGATTTCAGTTCCAGCATGAGGGAAAGCAGAATTTCAATTTTTTTATCACCTGCTATGAATGAAAAAGGAAAAAAAATCCATTTACAGCAATTTTAGTACATTTTTTTGTCAGTTTGTTACTGAATGAATGTCAGAATCAGTCAGCCTGGTACTCCTAACTACATCTGGCATTGACATGAATTTAGAGGCAGAAATGTAATAAAAACAGCCTTACCAACAACTTCTAAACTGGTTGCGATTGCACTTCCTGCAAGTATCAGATCTTTGGAGCTGGCTTTGCATTTCCAGGTCATCTGATTATTCTGGTGATGCAGCTTTTGTGTGGTGTCCAATCTGTCATCCTGACAAGTTAGCATATGGTGCCCAATATGATTCATCACCATCTAACCAATTTCCTGCTACAACTGCAACACTTTCAGGTCTTTCTCCACCATCACCAATGAATACAACCACTGCAGTACAGTCCTGGCATTCTAAAGAAACAACAGATTCATTAAATTTATGTTCATTGAAAATTAATTGAAAATTGTTACCTAAAATTGTAAATACCAAATACAACATATTTGAGAAATACAGGAGGAATGGAATGTAGACACTATGACAGGCTTTAGTAATACAATATCAGGTTCCATTAATCCATTATTATTAATATAAATGTAACATGCAGAAATTTCACCTTGTTATAAGGAAGTATGTATGATAGAAAAACAGACCAACTTGTACTGAATTACAAAATATTTCTGCATGTCACCCCTTCTGCAGAAGTTCAGAGTTCAACCCAGAGAGACCACATTTTACTATTCCAATCTTCTCTGATGACAATGGATACGTATAAAAACACTAACCCTAATCTACTAACCCCTAACATTAACTCCAACTAAAACTAAACCTAACCTCTCTAATACTAACCCTAACTAACCCAAACCTCTAACAATAATCATATCCTTAACCCTTTCACAGATGATTTACATTGTGGGTCCTGTGGTAAAAGTAAATGGTTCTGCCTACCTACAAAGTTTGTGTATAATTTATGTTTGGATTTTTTAGTGAAATTTTAAATAAAATAAAACGCAAATTTAATTAAAATAATTATTTAGGGTTAACGACAAGATAAAGTTAATATGCCTACACCAATTACACAATAGAAAATTTCATTGGTAGACAAAACCATATTTATTATCATCCCTTTTTTTTAAATCTTTAATTTTCTAATTTTTGGATAAAAACAGTTACAATGACAGTAGTATGCGGCATTACATATCATTAGTAAAATGGATACAATAATTCATATTATGTTAAGTAATATACATAATTACATATTAGTAATTTAAATATTAATATAATCTTAATTAGTTCTTAGAAGTATTTGTTAAAAATCCAATCTATATATACATTTATATTGAAATTTAATAATATAAGTGCAGTACTAGATAGATTGATACCACTTTATACATATTTCCATTACAGGATAATTTTTGTACCAACTTGAAATTAGAATGTTTTTAAAGTCATAGTTTAATTAAAATCAACCGACCTTTTCAACTGAAATGCAACGCAAATCAAATAATTGTAATTTTGAAATGAACCTTCTCAACGGAATAATATCAGAGGGATCGAACTGTAAGATGGCCGCTTCCCGATTCTGTTAGAGGCTTAGAGCGTATGTGCCATCCAATATGGGTCACTTAGGGGCTTGCCCCTTCGATCCAGCCGAGAGGTCCTTTAGGAATTCACAGCCACTGATGTCCGGGATAGGTGCTTGCCAACGTGGAGTCCTCCGGTGCATGTTTATTGGGAAATAAACCTCTTTTTTACGCGTCTTATTTTAAATCTTAATTAAACGTCAAATTACTTTTCTTAAATAAACAGAAAACATTTTTTGGAACCCGGGCAAAGCGGGTACTTGCAACTAGTTTTAAAAATGTTGCCACAACAACTCCTAATAATGTGATTACTGTAAAATGTCAATTATAATTTCTTTTCAAATATTAAATTTAAGAAATAAATCAAATGAATTATGAAAATGAAAATGATACATATAAACTAAAATGAATTACAAAGTTAAAAAGTCAAAATTTTAGGGCAGACTTAGGCTCCCATGGGGGGGGCGTTCTTCCGGTAGGGGGCCGCCGCTCCCTGCTCCGCCGCCAGCAGTGGAAGCTATGTAATATCCATTGGCATTGGTCCTCACCGAAAATCGAACCTCCCCTCCCTCAGGTTGACAGTCAAGCGATTTACCACTTGAGCTTCTGTCCCCTTGACATCACTGGGTTTCTCTCATGCCGGGTATTTCAGCAATTAATGCAATAAAGAAAAGGTATAAGCTAATAATTGGCACACATTTGCTTAGGCAGGCATTGGGCATTGCCATTGGTTACATTTAAACTTCTTGAAAAAAAAATAAAAAATTACCTAACTTAGAAATTGCATGAATGATAAATAATATTTACAAATGATTACTAACAGCCTTTTATTTTTATGTACAGGCTACATTTTTTTTGGGGCAGGGTAGAGAAGAAGCAGTTTATTATATACACGGTTTTCTATATGTTGGTATTATGGTTTGTTATATATGCACTGTCATTAAAAATGAAAGTGAATACCGGATGGCGGATATCATACCGTAAACAAACATCATTGTGGTTTACACCAGAATGGTAATTTTTCGTTAATTTAAGTTGATGTTTAAAAAAATGTTGATTATGCAAAGGCTACTATTATAATGTGTAATCATTAGTAATGGCGATGGTATATAATATTCATTTCAAGCCTTCGATTCAGCCACTGCGTATTGCAAAATAACTGAAGTCCTTCTGCACACTGTCTTATCACTCCGCACTGGCACTGGATAAGTTGTAATATATTATAAATAATTATGATATAAAATACTATGATTCATTATGATTAAGTTGATAATTTTTTAATTATTATTAGGCCTAGTTGACCCAAGCAATACAAAAGAAAAAAAATCATATAAGAATGCTAGTTAACTAGCAGTTTACCCAGTGTCACATGGAAAGAGAAACCCATCAGATGAGATGGGACATTTTCATTTCTAATGCTTAAATTACTTAAAAATAGCTGCCTTTTATTCAGAACTTTAATTGAATGTTGAAAAAGTACACACAAAATAAAAGGCTAATATTTTCGCTAGAGGTAAAATCATAGGCCTAATTTAGATTATCAAAAAGTTCCTAGCATATAGTTAAATTTAAATGAGAGTGTAATCCTTGTGACTGTAGTCATAACAAACTAATGACTTATGTTCTTATAACAGAATAGCATTTTTTTATAATGACAAAAACATGGTACTCAGTACCGGCATTTGTACATTTGTTGAAAACAATACATTTCATTAAAATATAAAAAGAAATTTAATCTCAACAAAGCTACAAAAGGCGGGCTACAAAAACTAAACATGTTACAAAGTCAATTGTGACTGAACCACATTTTTTAGTGGATGACTGCATTTTTAACTGAAATCCCAGCAAGTTATCTTTGACACATTATATTTTATAGGCCACTTTGTTGGAATATACCAAACTGTTCGTGTCACAATCATGATGGGGATGTAGTAAGGGACTTATGAAGTTGTCCCTAAAATTGCCATCTTATAAATCAGTTTATTTATCAAATTTTAAACTCTGGTTTGCCATTTTTTTTCTTGGAAAAACTAAAATCTATCTGCACATCATTTTTTTCATTACAGTGTCATTGATATGTGATCATCATGAAAGGCTCAGCAATACTTTCAGGGGCAGCAAGGGCAGCATCTTATAATATACTTCTCCAGGTAAATTAATGCGTATAATTAATATGAATATCATACACCATTTACTCAAAAAATACTATTGGGAATGATTGATGAATTATTCTTCAAAGAGTATTTGCTTTTTTAATAGAATAAAATAGATATTTTTTAAACTAATAATTATTTTATTTATAACTATTTAGTTTACATTGCGGATGACAACTTTTGTTCTGAATGCATTTATCTTGCGATACATCTCTAGAGATCTCCTCGGCATTGTCAATGTCAGGTATGGTAATTTTCTTATCAGTAGAAATCTAATGACTTGTTGCATAAAGAGATTTATACATATTTCATAAAAAATAACAAATAATGGCTCTCAAGTTTTTATTTATGTAATAATTATTGTTCTAGATTAACTCTGCTCTATTCAACTACTTTGTTCCTTGCTAAAGAAGCTTTTGACAGAGCATGTCTTAGTAAATCTATTGAAAGAGACTGGAGACAAGTCATTAATTTACTGTGGTGCACGTAGGTAAATTTTGTTGTGAAGTTAAACTTAGTAACATCTTTGCTTAATAAGACAAAAAATCTGCATCACTTTTTGATTTGTTTTACTGCAATTACCATACAATATTTATATAACTAAGCTGTAATTTAGATTTACCATGATCCTAATTACTTAAGTAAATTTTATTGAAAAAGAGATAAATTTCTCTGTTGAGGACCTGATTTGCAAAAGCAGAAAGTATGACATTTTAAGAAATGTTAATAAGGTCATGACCCTTTTTTTTTGACCTATATGATAAAAATGTATAAAAGACAGATAATTAAGATAGCTAAATAACTAAATTTATTTATATTTTATTTTATGCTTTGTAGTCAATGCATTGCTTACATTATAGTAAAAAAAGTTTTCTATTGATTTCATCATTAGCTTAATATAGAAATGCATACATTTTATCAGTCTCTGTTTAATTTATTTTCAGGTTTCCTGTCGCAGTTGTATGGTGTTTAAGTTTAGGATACGTCTGGTTGTATGTTCTTGACAATCCTTCCTCTACTTCACCCATTTCTGGATATACTGCCGGTGTTGTCTGCTATTCTTTATCCACAGCCATAGAAGTTTTAGCAGAGCCTCTATTTGTTGTGGGCCAAACTTTTCTTTTTGTTAAACTAAAAGTAGGTTCTCTTCATTTCTTTATAATCAAATCGTTTAATATTTAATTAAGACAATTTTTCTACTCCTAAATGGCCCACAGTTTTTCCAAATAATGTTCCAGTGTTTTTTCATATTTATTTACAAAAAGATGTAAAAGAATTAATTGTCTTTTCCATTCCAAATTTACTCTATAAAATTATTATAAATTACTTCATTATCGTGAAATTTATTCTGCACTGTCAATCATGATAGCCTAATTTTAAGAACTCAACAAAACACAATTCAGTTGCGTAATTTTAAAAAAGTCTTAAATAACATGAATTCTATAATTTCTAATACAGACTTTTAAAAATTATTAGCTTACATTTAAACATTTTTTTTATCTTGATTAATAATTTTATACTGCCATTCTTTTTGTTGGTGAATATATTTGCACAGCTGTTGGAAAAATACTGCAGTTTGTTTAAACAGCTGTGTGTAAATGATACAGTGCCTGCACATTACATATAGTATGGCAATCAATATTACGAATGAACTTAAAAAAAATCTTAAAATTTGTTTTTTTCTCTCAATCACTTTTATTTTCTAGCAGTGCCAGTCTTTTATAAATTACAGTATTAAAGTTGCATGCCTTTTTTTTTTTTTGTAAATTTAATTTCAGGTTGTTATACTTGGTTTCTCCCAAGGCATTAAATGTATAACTACTGTTTTGCTGGTTTTGATGTTTCCTAATTGGGGCATCATTAATTTTTCCATAGCCCAAGTAAGTTATTTATTATAACTTTATAAAATGTAAATGTTACAGTGTAACTAATATCTTTTTGGATGTTGTATTAAAATTACTGAGAGGTTGTTGGTAATCGTTGCCAAAAAAAAGTCATCATTCTTTTTTTCTCTTCTAAATGTTAAATAGATTTTATTCCCTCATTTTTCTTCTGATTCGATAAATCAGTTATGAAAATGAGATGATGAATGATTCAAGTGACACATCCTATGCATAGTTATTTTTGAATTCTCTCTGTTTGCAGCTCATTTCAAGTGTTTCCTACGTTCTTATGTATCATGTTTACTTTGCCCATTATATTGTGAAGAACAAGAAGAAAGAAGTTGATTTTCCTTTGTGTTCTATACGTGATATTTATCCTAAAGCCATCAAAGATAAAGTAAGTAATGATCATTTATTTTATTTATTGGCTTATACATGTATTAGAAAGGGTGGATACACTGTTGTATAATACTGTACAGAATTTATGTCGAGCTCAGCTGGTTTATTACTAGATGTGAATGTTTATCTATAAATCCTGTTAACTCCATTGTTACTGTATACTGATATGGGAACATTCTGTCATACAGTTTGATACAATACCTGTACAGATTTCATTAACTCAGAAATCTAATCCAGAAGAGTAAATTTTCCATTAAATTAAGTGGAGGTTTAGTTTACAGTCCAATTGCTCTATGCTGCAAATTATTGAGTGATATTATTTGTTTCAGCCATTTATTGATATTCACCTCGCCAGTTTGACCTGGAGTTTCTTTAAGCAATCTTTTTTGAAACAAATTTTAACTGAAGGTAAGACTTTATTATTGTATCTAATACATAATGTATTGACTGATTTTTTATCATACCATTTTCAGTTTTGTATTAACGTTTCTCTAAAGTAAATTATGTCATAATTAGTCACTGTTAAATACTAAATAATGCATGTTGATCATATCAACCAATGGGTATGGTGCTCCCTAAATTGTTGATTTTTAAAATCATTACCTTATTAGATCTTTTAAAATTTACTATGGTGCAACTCTTTGTAATATTTTTTTGGTATTTTCAACACTGTCCTTCCCCTTCTTACATGATAACACTACTGTACATAGCATGTTTGATTATATATTAGTGTAATTAATCAGGTAAGTTAAGAACACAATTTTTCAAATTCCAATCTGATCTAGAGCATATTGCCACTAATAAGACAAAGATTTGGTTTGAATTCCAAAAACTGTTAAATACCGTTTAAATCAGTGCTATTAATTATTAACCACTCCCAGAATATATGCCAATATAGGGAAATAAGCTAATGAGTATGATAACTCAATTTTTTAAAATTTTGTACTTAGCAGGTTTTGGAACTCACCCCTTCAATTGTAAACATTATGGAAAGCTTCAGCACTTGTGAGATCCATGAAGTCCCTGTAAGGATGAGATGTTTATTTTTTAGATCCTAAAAACCATAGCTAAGAGTGCAACGAGGGGGCAACTTTAACCATGACAGAAATCAAACCCAGGACCCTGAGGTCGAGAGTTGAGCATTTTCCACATAACCATCTCTATCTGTGCTTGTAATACAGCATAATATGATTTTTCTCTTCCTTGCAGGTGAAAAATATATAATGACATTCTTTGATGTCCTCAGCTTTGCAGATCAAGGTATTTTTTTATTTTTTTTATTATTTGTCATAATAAATAATATACTGTACTTTATTCTCTTAATTGTTTATTGTTAATAATATCTTATTTATTTGACAAGTTATTTTTAAGTATTGTATTTCTTTTCTTTTTTTAGACACAAAAATCTTTACAGATTTAATCTTTATATATAAATGAAAAGAAATGTGAATTGATTGACGTTATATTGTTTAGTTTTTCATTGCTATTTGGATTGATATGATTGTAACAGTTTTTTCTCTCTTTGAAATGAAATGCTTTTTATAAATCTTTTAGGAATATATGATGTTATCAACAACTTGGGTTCTTTGGTAGCACGTTTTATATTTCTCCCCATTGAAGAGAACAGCTATTTGTTTTTCTCACAAATTTTAACAAGAGGTTCTTCAGCAGATAATCAGAATCAGGTAATCCCATTGGCTAAAAACTTCAAGTGTTAAACTGATTTGATATTTAGATATTTTATGATGGTGAGCCAGTTTTATCCCACATCTAAAATTGATTTTTTCATATATGGACTGCAAATTTAATTTATTTAAAATAAGATATATTTTTTTGTAATTGTTTTAACTTGGTAGTTTTAATTAGGCTGAAGAGCTTTTTATGTTACATGTTAATTTACTTTGAAATTTTTCAGGATTCCCTTCAGCTGAGTTCTAGTGTCCTGGGTGTTCTTCTGAAAGCAGTGACATTGATTGGTTCAATTATTCTAGTGTTTGGCTATTCAAATGCATATCTAGCTCTACATTTGTATGGTGGTGAAATTCTTTCTTCTGGGAATGGTAAGACAACAATAATTCCAAAAAAAATTATTTCATGCAATAAAATATTAATCACATAAATGAAAAATTTAAACCAAGTCCCAATAGCAGACACTTTCTGGTACAATGTTTTTGTGCCACTAAATTAAGTGTATGCAATGAATTCAGATTTAGATGTTTTTGAAACTTTTTTAGAAAGGTTTCATTAAATATTTTTGTTTTCATTTCACAGGCCCTACACTTCTTCGATGGTATTGTTTATATGTGTTAGTCATTGCTGTAAATGGAACCACTGAAGCATTTGTATTTGCTGCAATGAGCAAAGATGAAGTTGACAAGTAAGATGGAATCTGCATTTATCTTATGCAATTTAATTTTGATATTACTCAGTTTCTTATATTTTTTTTTGTATAATTGCTTTTGTAAAAATCATACATTAATTAAAAAAGACATTTTCTTTTCCCTTTGTGTTAATTTTGAATCAAAATAAATCCATGATACATTTTCCAAAATTTAATTTTGTTATGGACATGCTTCTTCCACATTATGAAATAAAAACAAGCTTTTTCCTTTAAATTTTCAATAAAATGGACAATAAATAAGCAATTATTTTGTTAGTTAAACTGAGAGACTTATTTGAACTTCTGCTAACTATTTTAAAAAAAAATTCATTTGCAGGTATAACAAAAAAATGTTGCTTTTTTCTGGAATCTTCTTGTTTTCATCCTGGCTCTTAACTACTTGTATAGGAAGTGTTGGATTTATTCTTGCCAACTGTCTCAATATGATTGCACGCATTGTTCACAGGTAGAATATTACAGATTTTCAAACCCAATTATTATCAATATAGAATATTGCAAACACATGACAAAATACAAATTACCATATTGTTGAACAAATAAATTAGCTTGAGATTGACTGCTGCTTAATTCTTCTAGAATTACCCTTTATTCTGTTACTTGATATTATTGCAATGTCTCGGAGTATTTTAAAAGATTAACAGCTGTATCTCAGGAATGATTACGCTATGCCAAACGTGTGAAAGATCAAGGATACATATGCTCTGGCATTGGAAAAGCTTGATGATGAAATAAAAACTGGACCATATGTCCAAATTAATTAATTATTTGTTATTGTCTACCAGCCAATTTACCAAAAGGGCATATGAAGTTTATCGATGCAGTTTTCTGGCAATTGCCAATTTGAGTCCATTTTATAAATGTAAGATTTATATTTTGGCTTTAGTATATAATTACAGTGTTTTTTTTAAAAATAAATAATTGTTTATGGCTTCAACTGGATAGAATGCTTATTCTAAAGCAGGTATGATAAATAAGATTTTATCAAAGTGCCAAAATAAAAGCAAATTGAAATGAAATTTTTGGGCTTGCCTAATAAAATTAAAATGAATTTTTTCACACGCGAATTTTTTTAGTTTATCAGGAAATTTTTTTTAAACTGTGGTCTAACATTCACAGAAGGCTAATAAAAATTCATGAAACCGTGGGTTGTATTTGGCCACACTGGAAAGGTGGCAGTGCTTAAAGAATCTTTTTCACATGTTGGTGCTATGCTATTTGCATTGGAGGCTGGCAACAGAATATCTTATGTGAAGGCTTTAACCAAGCAATCTTTTAATGGATCATGCCACCTCAACTAAAAAGTTACATATATGGAAGATGTAGATATCAGTTTTATAACTGGAAAACCCACAGTGCTTAAACATATACAAGCCTGTTGCAGTTAGGGAAAGCTATGCATTTAAGATTTAATGAAAAGAATGTTAATATCTTTGATATAGTAACAAGGGACCAACAATAATCTTAGGAATGGTTTTGTCAGAGGGCTGGATGAATAACTAGATGTAGGCCTGCTGTAATACAAAAGTAGATAGTCCTTCACTATCATTACTAAAGCAGGTTTGCTTATCCCATCATTATACTGTGCAATCACATGCCATGAAATGGGGGTGTAATAATAAAGAACAGACCTAAGTGCAGTATGCTTTACACACATGGAGACAACCTACACAAGCATCTTAATAAAAAATAGTGGACTTGCTATTTTCAGAAAGAACCATATATAGAAGTTTCTCCAGATGGTTTGATTTAACGCAGTGGCTACGGTTCGGTCCGACCGAGAACGCGTATTTTTTTTTTTATCGGGTTTACCAGCCTTACTTATTATTGCATAGCGGCTGAGTCGCTGCACTGAACTATATAACAACATAATTTATTTTTTTTTTCAGAATTTTTTTTTTCAGGATTAGGGTTAGGGATAGGGTTAGGGTGTGGAGCAATATTATCTATGGCTGGTACCCTAAGTAAAAAAAATACGGGTTCGGTCCGGACAGAACCGTAGCCACTGCCTTGATTTAATCTTTTTGCGGCAGCAATATACATGTATAAATATTTTCACCCAGTAAAAAATCTATACAGAAAGTAATCTATGGTCCACTGGCTGCCATTTGTAAAACAAAATGGTTTACATTCTGGCTTCAATGTGACATCACTTGAAATTGGCATATAAACAACATTGCAGAAAAGTTTCTTAGCTACTTTCATCTATAATAAGAATTAGGTTTTTATGAATAAATAATTTCACTTTAAAATGTGACCATATTTCTCTGCTGTATAGTTATTATTAACATATCTTTTTGAATTTCACTTTTATGTTTTCAACATACCAACACAAAGATATAGTGAATTAATTTATGCTTATCTTTTTTTTTTCAGTGTGTATTTTATTACTAGATATTTTAAAAATACACCCTACCATCCTCTCCATGACACGTTACCAAGTTTTCCAGTGATACTAAGCTTGGTAATCTCATTAATAGTTACGTTTGTTTCAGAGGTAAATATTTTTTATTCTATTTAATTATAGAGTATCAGTAAAGTTTAAGTAGCTTTAGGTATGTAACATTTATTGGTAACAATTATTACATAAAAACACCCCCTTAACCACTTCATTGTATTAATTTAAGCACAGAATACTTCTATGTGATAGGTGTGTTGCAATATCCATAAAGGTTAAATTATGGTTTTATATACTCAAACCTAAAAAAAATGAACACAATTGTCTACTTTTTCACTTAATAATATTAATCTCTGTAGAATAGTATAACTAGTTTCATGTACAGAAGCAGATTAATACAAAAATGGATCACATTTGCTGTTTTTTTCTCCCCTTTTATTTTAAAAACATAAATGAGGAAATTGTAAAATAGCTTGATACATTATCTCATCTAAAAGTGCTTTTTGAATTCTATTTTATACAAATCTCGAACGCATAGGGCCATGCTACATATATCAGGATATTTTCTATTTAAATTATACATGATCTGACAAAGTAACTTATCAGGAAATTCTTTTTTTTACTTTTTCAATAGGTGTTACTTTGCACAGCTACTAGTAATTTAATATACAGATTTATTCATATTGTGATATCGGGTGTATGCTTGCTTGGTGTTCTTGGCACTACCTATTTGACGGAACAGAAGCTCGTCAACATTCTCAGAGAACATTTGTATAAACGTCAGACAGATAAAAAATCCAGATGATAAATCTAGACATTAAAATGTTTTGCAGCAATTCGCCTGCCTTATTCTTTTTATTATTTTCAATGCTCTTAACCAAAAATATATATTAAAAATTACATTTTTTTTCTCAATACAATAAAGCTTTAGAGGTTTATTCACCTGGTAAAATGTGCCATTTGAAAGCTATTTTTTTCTCAGCCTTATAATGATGAAATGTAATCTCTTGATAATTTACTTGGCACATTAGGTATGTATTTATGTATATTATAACCATGAAATCATGGCAGCATAATTTATGAACATATAAGGGGGCTGAATTAAGGCAGGATAAACTGTTTTCAGTAAGTTTTTTCAATGCTACTGCCTATTCCCATTTGAGGATTTAAACAATACATGTCATTTCTAGACATTTATTTACTAAATGGAAAATTATAGACACATCATTTATAGATAACTATGGGGCATTTTAACTTTACCTAAGATGCAATGTTTAGCTTTCTGCAAACAGATTAAATCTAAGGTCTAGACTTTTTTTTTTTGGCTGATTTTTTTAATGGTACGAAAACTTAAAGGTATATATATTTAATAATAAAAGAAATACAAACCAAAAACATAATGCAGTTTAAATCTAATGTTTAATACTTTAATGCACAGTTTTAAAATAATATTTCTCCATGAGATGGGACAGCATACTTGATGCCAAGCCTGGTAACATGTTATAATGTGTTTTTAAAAAATTAACATATTTTGTCACATAAAACAAAATAAAGACATGAAATAGATGCCAGTGATGCTGGAGTGAAAATATTTCTTGCCTTGAGCTAGAAAAGCTGAGAACATTTTTAAGTCAATATTCAAAATAGAACATCTTTCACATAATAGAAATCCTAAAAAAAAACTGTAACATATTCCAGAACCATTTACAACTTATTATTCATTCATCACTAAAAAAAACGACATATACTGAAAAACATTATATAAAGTAATCTTTGATATTGAAAACTAAACATACGAATCAGTGAACACTTGTGTTTCATTTTGAATGTGCTTGCCATTTTTGCTTCTTGACTATCACCATTAACCAATGCAACAAAACTAAGTGGATTTATTTAATAACTTGGGCAAAAATTCTTCCTTGACTTTTTCTCTATCCTCTAGTTCAGGTAGGTGAGGAATAACGCCCTGCTCCTTTCTTTGCTTTACTATCCATGCCTGGAATGAATAATAAATACTATTTTACATACTGTGTAAAATAAAACAAGTAATAGTCTCCAGAAAAAATTGTGATCTAAAAAAAAAATTAAAACTACCACTAATATTTCATTTGAAAAGTCTGCAAAAATATTAAGAAATTAAACTATTGCAAAATGGAAAATTCTCAGATGATCACCGTAACAAATTCTTATAATAAAATTCTTCTTATAAAACAATTTAATAAAAAAAAAATCTGCCAAATTTATGTTAAAGTTCTCAGTTATTTATATTTAAATAAAATATGATTTTAATTAGTTTTTAAATTTCAAAGTAAAACTAAATTAATAAGACTAACACTTAGACTAACTGTAAGTTCAAACAAAATCTATCAATTTTTAATATGATAAAAAAAGACTTCACTTTGTGAGTGTCATAAAATGGTTGAATGGGTAACAACTGGCATGAGATGCTGGCTGCCAGAGTTTAAATCCTTATCATGTATACTTTTTTCTAAAGAAATAATTTACATTTTGTTAAAAGGGAAAAAAAAAATAAGTTTCTCATTATGTTTATAAAATAAAATAAATGGACCCATTTAATTACACTGACATTTCATGATAACCTCAAAATTGAACTATGGTCTGTCTATCTCCATGCAAAGGCTTTTAGGGTACAACTAGCAATAAAATAATGTTCTAATACCAAAACATTTTTTTTTCAGACATTATATTTAAGATTTGCCATACAATAAAACTCTTCTATGTTGAAACATTGCAAAAATTGAATGCTTTGTAAAAACTTTTAAGCTAATTACCCAAAATTTGCGACAATTTCTATAATTCTTAAAGAAATCCTGGCACTTGCTTCCATCATATGCATTCTCATTAAGGCACTGCATACTCATTTCATTTTCCTAAATCAGAAAATTTCAAAGCGAATAAAAATAATAAAATAATCATCATACTTACTAAAATATAAGTAAAAAAAAAGAAAATCTAATCAGGATATTAGGAAGACCACCACAGTTAACCTAAGCTATAAATGCATCTGACTAGATCCCTGAGCATGGGCGTCGCTAGGAATTTTTCCAGGGGGGGGGGGCAAAAATTTTCTAGGGGGGGCAAATAACAACTTTATGACATTTTTTTTAATGTGGGGGGGGGGAGCAAAGGCCCCCTCTTATATGACATTTTTCAAAATGTAGGGGGGGCAACTGCCCCCCCCCATGAATACGCCCATGTCCCTGAGAAAGCTACCCTAAAGCCTAATTTCATACAAACAACAGGGTCATGGAGCACAAGACCAACACCTTTAGTAAAGAAAGGAATAACTTCAAATAAGTAATAACAATAAGGTGGGCCCCCAGTAATCAATCCTGCTGACAGCTAAAAAAAAAGGAAAGCTGACATGGCTACATTACAATTAAATAGTAATACATAGTAGTAATAATGCTAACGGAGTGGCTACGGTTCTGTCCAGACAGAATCCGTATTTTTTTTTAGACCAAAGGCCAGGGTACCCTGGACCTTAAAAAAAGCCGACATTAAGGAATAGACAGGCCAAAAAGATGCGACTATAACGGCGAGTAATAGATAAACAGAGGAATGGGATAACCCGTATCCAATGAAGAGCCCCCCCCACACCCACTTTACATACACTTTTATTCACTAAACGGCTAAGTTTGTTCAGTGGCGCCGACAACCAACAAGGGCCCCAGGGCAGAACATCATTGCGGGCCCCTTAATAAACAATGAGTCGTGAAAAAATTGACATGGTCGGGGCGGCCGGGCCCCCTTACAGATGCGGCCCCCCTGCAATGACACCCCCCTCTCGGCGTGCCTAAGTTTGTTACGCACGTCAAAGGATAAAATAATTACTCAACAGAAAAGAAAACCCACCCTTAAACATGGGTCATTCTTTGCTCGTTCGGCTGCAGCATTAGCACTGCGCGTTTTATTGTCATCTATGTTAATTTTGTTTTCCGCTTCGGGCATCCTTAGACTCTACTGTTCTTGGTTAACATTGATATCTAATGTCAACAGCCTTCATGGGCGCTGCCATGATGACCCCAGTATATCCCAACATGCATCAAACTTTTAAGGGGGAAGTTGTGGTAAATAAAAACAACTTCTGACTGGCTTGAGTTTTACATTTGGCTTGTATCGTTTAATAATTGCCTTATATCTTTAAAAAAAAGTATTGGAATTATGTTCAGTAAACAAAACGTATTATCTTCTTTTTAATTACATTCTTTTGTATTTGTATCAAAGTGATAAGTAAACTAGTGTTTACCCAGACCGTGCCTCGTAGAAGAGAAAAAAATGGTTTCAGCTGTGAGGTGCTAGTTGGGGCTCTTGATTTTGTGAACTTGAACATTGATTTATTTCTGAAGAGGGTCTTACTGGGTTTCAGCTAGATAACAAAAGACTTTCCTCAGTAAAAATGCACTATTTCAATACTTCTAAATTTGTTAAAACTTTAATTTTTTTCATATTTTACCACTTAGAATATTTATGTATGAAATCTGTTGTCTATAGAAATTTTGAATATGAAATTCTGCTGTCAATCTGAACAACTCAAAGACAATGTCAATGGTCACAATCACTGTGACAATGTCAATTTGTCATTATTCTTTTACATTTACTATCGAATGACTTAAAAAAAAAATGTATCTAGTGAGAGACTTAAGTCTCTACAGACATGTCAAGAAGCCTTTAATCTTCAAATAAGTTGGAGCACATATCAACACGTCCGCCTCTAGTGGTGCTCTAGAAATAAACGGTGACCAGCTAATTTTTTTTTTCTGTTTCCGGGATTTTGCAAATTGACTATCTCTTCCCACCCTCCTGAAAAAAAAAATTTGAAAAAAATAATTTATATATGTCATGTCTTATACCCTAATATAATGGTTTGGGTGGTCTTCAACAATTATTTCAGTAGTCACCATCTAGATGGTCTTCTACAGTTGAAAAAAAACTAAAGTCCCTAAAAGTATTAAAAATTATATATTTATGATTCCAAACAGAGTCAGAATCTGACTCAGATGTTTTATAATTGGATTTGTGTGTGATAGTATTTTATAGACTTTTCAAATTTGACTCATGAACAAGACCAATGATTGGTAGCCCCAATCCAAACTCATGTATAACTGTAAAAGATTCAATCAGCTGTCAAAAAAAATTGACAACATTAATTGACTTATGCATTGAATTCAATGATATCATAACCTGAAAAGATGCAAGAGAATTTAGATGTCAGAATATCTCTGAATCATGGAACTGATGGTCCTGGCACACTATCTATGTGTAAGAATAATCATAATTTTTTTTAATTAGCCACCCACCCTCTCATAAAATTGACTTGGGCCACTACTTTAGGGCAGGCCCGTAGCCAGGTCAAAGTAAGCAGGGGGGCACATACCCAGCAAGGGGTACAGCCCCCCCCCCCAGTGCCCCCCTTGGCTACTGGGCTGCTTTAGGGTATGGATGATCATGTGGTAAAGCGCTCAACTGTCGACTTGTGGGTCTCAGGTTTGATCTCTGGTGAGAACTAAAGGAATTTTTAGGTCATGGTTGAAGTTCGCTCCATATTTCCTGTGGTGCCTCCATGGCCATCACACTTTCGACTGTGGTTGGGATGAAAGAAGGGGACTGCACAACCTAAAAATTGTCTCATTTAGGTGGGCAATTTTTAATGATTGGAGGACTGATGGTTGTGTAGTAAAGTGTTCCACTGTTGACCTTAGGGTCCTTGGTTCGATCTCTGGTGAGGAGCAATGGTTTTTTTCAGGTTATGGTTAAAGTTCCTGCTATATCTCCTGTGGTGCCTTCACTATCAGCTATGGTGGGAGTGAAATAAGGGCACCATAAAAACCGTCCCATAAGTGGTTTATAGGATCTAAGAGATTTCATCTCATCCTTACAGAGACTAAATAAAATTACTTGGGAGCTTTGAGATGGCAGAGTCAATCATAGTAAGAATGAGATTATGTTTCTTTATTCTATTTAGAAAAAATGACTAGAGATGGGGTACTTGGTACTTGTTTTATTCCATAGTGAACATTGTTAAAACTATGAAAGAATTGAATTCTGTTAAATTTCTGAGAGAATCATTATGTATATTCAGTAAAATAGCCCCGTAAATATCTCAGGGTTAAAATGAAATAATTAAATTTGTTTGAGTTAAAGTATGATTAATATGGCATAACTTATTGAAAGTTTTTTTCTTACACAGGGTGTGAAGAATGTGGAGTAAGCAACATTGGAGAATGCTTGATTCATGGTGGGGATATGACCAGAGCCCATGACAACACCCCACCACCAAAAGCTTGTCTTTCACTGCCTAAAGTTCTTGCTCTAAAACGTGCAAAGAATTTTGATATCTGTTCTTTGGAAGGTAGCCTTATCTTTTCATCCAAACTTTGTTTAATGTGGTTCGCTTTATCTGTTCTCAATACATTAATTGCTGTAATTATTATTCTTTTTCTTATTTCTCAAAAAAAAAAAAAGTTACATATTTTTTTTTATTTAATTAGTTTTAGAATTGATTAACATAGATTGCCAGAAATATGTTGTATATAGATATAAATCTAATCATCAATTCTCCCTTGTAAAAATAGAATTTTTTTCTAATTAGCAGCTAGGAAAGGAGTGTTTGCTAAGAAGGCTGTAAAAATAAGAACTCTTTTTGGACCATTGGAAGCAGATGTGACTGAGTCAAGGCCCCGTTTACCACCAGGGTCCATCGAATATCAGGTAAAGGAAATATGCATTAAAATATTTTCTTCAACACTGTGACTTTTTTCCTTCATTCATCTGATTAATGTTCTGATGATTATTTTAGCAGAAATATTTATCTTATTGTATTTGTTTTACCTCGGATACACTGCACCCTCCGCCAATGTTCCCTCTAAGGTGTGATATGAAGTGAGCAAAAAATTTTGTCTCTGAGCGACATTTTGTTTTGAGGCCAAAATTTGTGATAGATTTAAGCGATGCCGTCTGTCGGAGTGAGCGATCGTACGTATAGTATGAGCGACGCTCTGAATTCGTGTGAGCGATCGCTCATGCGCTCAGCTTAGAGGGAACATTGCCCTCCGCAGCAATGTGCTGATTTTTTATTTTATAGACTTGCCATCAATATGCATATTGAATCACATTAATGGTGCTGCTTTACCTCATGCTTTATGAATGTGCAGTTATCTTAAAATCTGCAACATTTTTTTTGTGTGTAGCTACATGGAAAGAATGGAGAACATTTGTACTTGGATACGTCTGATAAGTACAAGTGCAACTGGATGATGTTTGTGAGGCCAGCCAATAAATACTCTCAACAAAACTTGGCAGCTTTTGAAAACAGTGGGCAAATATTTTTTGTCACCTGCAAGGTACTTAAATCATTACATAAATGTTTCTATTTTTTGTTAAATGACCTTAGACATCCATTTATTATTTTAGCAGATGAGATTCAGGTGGGATAAAGGTTTCCTTTAATTATTTCACTTTTTGTGAGAAGATATGGTTTGCAACTAAATTTATTTGTATTTAGTTCTTTTTTTTTTGTATTTATCTTAAGTACAAAAAGCATGATGAGATAAATAACTGAAACAAATGTTTGGATTGATTTTAATTTCAATTAAATCTATACATTTTATTTGATCCTTTTTAGAATATACCAGCTGGAACAGAGTTGAGAGTTTGGTATGCTGCAGCTTATGCAAAAGCTATTGGTAAAAGTTGTTTGATGCCTGAACCATCCGACAGAATTAGTATAGTTAACAAAGGTAAGTGAGGATTGGGGGAAACCTTTTTTAAAGAATTAAAATTTACATTGGGGCTCAGTACAGTAACTTAGTCTTACTTGGTAAATTTCACTTTTAAATTAGAAATGAAAGCAGTGTTTACTTTGAAATTAAAATGAAAAAAAAAATAGAATGGTTTAGAGTTTTAAATACTTTTTGTAAAATTTTTTCAAATTAAATAAATGCCTGAGGAAAATCCTTCGGATCTCCTACCTAGAGTGCATGACCAATGAGTATGTCTGGGAAAGAATATCCTCAATCGCAGGCTGTCAGGAAACAATAGTGGCAACAGTCAAGCGATGCAAGATGGCTTGGGTTGGTCATGTGTTAAGGTATAATAGCCTGCCGAAAACCATTCCTCCAGGAACCGTTGGAAATGTTTTCTGACAATAAAAAAGAATGGACAGGGCTACTAATGAACTAATTAAAAAATGGCCATTCCAGATAGGCAACTATGGAGAAATATGTCTGAATTTGTTGAGATGAGAGCGGTTTTTTTAATAGTGGAGAATTTCTAATTATTGTGATTGTAGTCTTTAGCTGATTGGAAAATGCTTTTATAAAAAAAAGAAAGAAAACAATGCTTTGAATGTTAATATTTTATTACTTTTGAATAAGTTAGACTTTATGTCTCATTTAAAAACCCCAGAAATTATTTTCAACTAGATTTTTCAAAACATTTTTTGAATTGAGACACAGGATGGGGAAGCATCCATTGGTATTTTAAAAGGCAACACTATTCATAATTTTGATAAGCAACAGACAGACATGAAATGGAAAATATTTACATGTATATATATTTTAAATTCAGTAAAACTATGTGTTCTTTTTGAATTCCCTTTATGTCAATTTATCTATTGGAGATAATCGTCAGCATTCATATTATAGCATTTTTTATCTTTCATTCGTAATATTTATAGCTGATACTTTTCTTTAGTCATACATGTATTAACCAATTTTATCTAATTTTTTCATTCTTAAATTCTTTATAGCACAAAAAGGTGCTGGCAATAATCAAGGAATCGAACCACCTCAGAAAGAATCTCCTTGGAATGCCCAAGAAGAAAATTTTAATGGAAATGAAAATTGTCTCATGCTAGATAAGGTGCAGCAAGTGGCTGAATGTAGAGACAGCTCAGTTCCTATTGCAACAGCAGTCACTGAAATCATAAGTAAAACTGTCAGTGCTGATGCCACTAGAGCTGGCAGCAATATGCTCACCTGTACAGAGTGCTGCATGTCTTTCACTCGGCAGAGGCAGCTGGAGTCACATGTGTGTACTTTGTTCAGAGACAAGAGTGACAGCGCAGGGGCCTTAACGAGGCGTAGGAAAGGCAAGCCGAAAAAACTCCAGGACAACTCTGAAGCTGTTTCACCAAAAACTTACAGGTTCAATGAATTACCTATAGTCTCCCTTCTTTGCCCAGAAGGTCTGGATGAGAATGGAGATGACATGATTCTTAAAAATGAGATAAAAGAAGAACATTTTATACTGCCTGAAACTTTAGTACATCAATCTAAACATGGTTTAATCACAGATGCTGTGGTGGCCCCAAACAAGGTGAAACAAAAAGGTCGTCCAGGAAGGCCAAGGAAATTAAAAGGCAGTGGTGACCTTCTTGCCACATCTGACAAAATTACTTTAATTCAGAAGACCTTCACTTGCAGCTCCTGCCGTGCAACCTTTAATAGCAAGGATGAGTTCTCGCAGCATAACAACTGCAGACCCATGACTTACATCTGCAAATATGAGAACTGTTTAAAAGAGTTTCCTTCAAAGTTTAAGTATCAAAGACACAAGATCATTCATGAAAAACCCCATAACTTTCAGTAAGTATTCGACCAAAAATGTATGTTAGCAGAGCATTAGTTGATTCTTTGCTAACATTCAGTCTCTTAACAGTACGGTATTTAAAAAGGAAAAAAAACTTTGATTGTTTCTGTATAAATATTAAATTGTCACTTAAGAATTTATTATGTTACTTAACCACCGTGCTAGTCACATAACACTCTTAACTATTTGGACTTGTCAGTTTTCAAGTCCATGCACCAACCACTTCCTAACACTAAATTCTGTTCCGTGAGTTCTTCTACTGAAATATTTGAAATCTTTATTACAAACATTTGATTTTTAAAATGAATTAATTACTTAATTTTTTTTATAGTGATTTTTTAAAATGTTTTTTTATTTTTTTCCATTTTGTTTAGATGCAAGTTCTGTCCCAGTAAATTTAATCGATTGGATCATCTGAGGAACCACTTGTTAGTTCACGACAGTAATCGAAACACATTTGTATGTGAGATTTGTGGGAAAAGTTATCTTTACAAGTGAGATCAGTGTTGATGTCACTGTTCTTAATTATATTACCTAATTTTTTCCATTGGTGGCAAAAAATAACTCTTAGAAGTAAATAATGTGTGCAATTTGTTATTTGAATTTTTGTAAAAAATTATATTAATTTCTTTTCATTTTTATAAATTTTATCCTCAACTATTCACTATTCATGAAGACTTCAATAAATGCTTTATGCACTCAATATTTCATTTTTTCACTATACTCACTCTCAGTTTTCATTCGCTTAACCTGTTGCAAATTTGTTATAAATATTCTATGCCATTAGCTGTGAATTAGAAAAAATAAATATTTTGACAAGGGAGAATTGATGATTAGATTTATATCTATATACATTAGGGTGTCCCAAAAAAATGAAGTTTTGAAATGTTGTCTCACCCCACAGAATATGTCTGTATGGTAACAGTAGTTAACCTGCAAAATTTCAGCTCATTTGGACAATGTTTAGAGGTCCCCCAAGAGGTTTAAAGTTCCAGATTTTGGTGTAAAATCATTCGCGGTCAAATCTAATACAGCGTTAATGTTGCATTATAAGCGAAAGTGATATATTAAGTAACAAATTGATGCTTAGTATTGTTTATAATATTAAATGAAACAAAATATATAAATCTTGTATGGTTTATATTTTTAAATTTGAAATTTAAGTAAAAAATTATGAAAAACAAAGTTTTATTCATTTTGTCAAGTTAATTCTTGAATCAATGTCAATCTGCTTGAAAAATAATAATAATAAGCAATGCAAATAAGCATTCCTGCTATTTATTTTGTACTTTGTACTGTAGGGTAGACAAAAATTTAAAAAACTTCTTCAAATTTAAATTTTAGCCAGCTGTTCACGATTACACTCTGCAAAATTTTTCCGATGTTTTCCAACCACTTGGAGCAAAAATTGTCGTTGTTCTTCATTCTTGGTGATACTGTCATTGAAATTTTGTATCAATGCTACACTTTGCTCTACAGAGTCATTGATACAGGCAAGATTCTTTACAAAATCTGCTGCAACTTTAAAAGATGGTGTATCTGACCAGGCTTCAACAGGAACATCTAGAAAACTGGCATCAATGTTGGATGTTTCAAAAAATGTGGCAGAAGCACGCAAATCAACAACACTTTTTGATAGTGTTGTAATGAGATGCGGTCCACGTTCTGTTTGCATTGTCCGAACAAGGCCAGTTTTTTCTTTGTCCGACAAAAGGGTTTAAAATAACGCAAGCGTCGACAGTTCCGGACTCAAATACCACGAGTGACGCACCATCATTTTCAATCCAGTCGATCGAAGAACATCTTCATCATATTCGTATAAACGCTTTATCAACAAGATATCATTCACAGGTGCATCTGCGGTGAGCCTGCATGAAAACCATGATTGAAGATAAACACATATGGTAAACCGATTAAAGCGCTGAATACTTTGTAATTCTCGAGCTGTTAACTGAAAGATGGTTTCGTTACCTGCAAACAATAGTTTGATTTTCAATGCATAGATTGCTTTCGCCATCCACCTTGCTCTATGTAGGGCACCAGGTCTGCGAATGCTGACATCAACCTCCAACCCAACCATTTGTGCAGCAAGCAGAAGAAATTCCAAATAATCATCATGTGAATGACTGAGCTCAAGTTGACATTTGATAAATTCTTTAATCGAATCAGACACGATTATCAAAGGGGCGGATCTGGCTTTGGGTGTGTGGTTTGATTCTGGCCATTTTTCTCGAAACCTCTTAAAAAACAAAATCTCTGGTCCAGTGGATGGTCCAAGACACACATTGAATGCATCGGAAAGGAGTACTTCCAACATGTGATGACAGCATGCCATCCATAATAGATTATGTCCCAGGGCTACTTCTTACACAGTGCAAGCTCCATTGAGTCTTCCAGTATTGGAAGCCGTAGTGTTGAAGCACATGCCGATGACCATAGATTCGCACTTCCAGGATTTGCTATGTTCATATACTGCATCAGCAGCTCCCCTTCCTGACCCGGACCCGGATGCTAACTTGGGAACACCAAGAAGCTTTGTAGTGCCATCGACAAGTGATGAGAGCAGGACAGGTAATCGATCGCCGTTGTTGGTAACATGTCCGGTAAAATCGGGCAATAGCTTACCATCCCAATGTACAATTGATTTTGAGGGAATATAGTCTTCTTTTATACATGCTGCAGCTTGTTGACGACAAAGCTTGCGATGACGATGCATTGTGTTCTTGGAAAATACTGTGTCAGATGTCAGAACACCAGCTTCGTTGAATGCGGATGCAAGTATCATTGTTGATTTTCTAATGCTGGTGTTCGTTCTGTCCAGCACTGCAGCAACTTTTGGTGATATGATGCCTGACAGTTTAGCATGCTTAGTTTAAAAAAATTAAATCTTCAAAAAATATGCACATTGCTTAAATTTTGCACATTAGGTATTTTATATGTTTTCTAGCATTTATTACATTTTCTAATTAAGAATCACACAATTTCAACTCTAGTTAATGGTAGCAATGAGATAAATATAAGTATATTAAAACTTCATTTTATTCAACTATGGCATGCAAAAACTGCAAATTATTTGAGCCATGATTCGTCTGGATTTTTATTTTGGCCTAATACTGGAATTTTAAAAGCTCTTGGCGGACCTCTAAATGTTGTTCAAATGAGCTACAACTTCACCAATTCACTCATTGTACCCAAGAGACACATTTCAGGGGGTGAGACACCAAAGATTTAAAAAAAATATTTTTTTGAGCATTTTTGGGACACCCTAATATACATGTACAACATTTGACTTAAAATAAATATTTAGAAAATTAGAATTGAAAAAAAGGTCAATAAATATTGATTTTAGGGGGAAAATGTTTCTTACTTTGAAATGGCTAGTCTAATTTTGTATAAAACTGAAAACAATCAAACTATATCGAAAGGAAATTTCCCCCAGACTGTGATAGTAAAATTTGTAATAAGTTTCCCTAAAAGTCAAAGAATATTTTTTTTAATGTTTTAGTCTTCTTTTGATTGTTGTCTATGTGTTATTATGTGTGTTTCGTAATTTTATGGATAATGACATCTGAAAACAGGACTTATGAAGGTGTTGTTTCAAAAAGTAAAAAAGATAACAACTCATAATTATTTTTTTTTAGATATAAATTTAGTATCCACATTCTTTGAACAAAACATACTTTTCAAAAAAAAAAAAATCGGGCGTCTAAAACATTTGAAAATTAAAGAGATTGGATTATCTATTATCTACAAAAAAGATTTTTTTTTTTGGTTTAGGTCGACCCTAGTGTTTCATATGGCCAAACATAAAGCAAATGAAGGAGACTCATTACAGTGTCTTGTATGTAAAGAGAATTTCCCAACTAATGAGGACCTCAAGAAGCATGTCAATGTGCACAATCGATACAAACGGGAGGAAAAGCCCCGTGAACTGAGCTGCCCTGACTGCGGAAGACAATTTCTTTCACAAAAGGACATTCGAAGACACAGGGTCACTCATACTAAAGAAAGGTAAGTTATAGTGGGTATAGGTAAATGCAACATATGCACAATTTTGAAAGATCTTAAATAAAATGTTATCTTTTTTGTATCAGTAATTCGTAGTTAAATAATGAAAGCAATAGCTTAAGGGAAAACTAATCTAAAATTGATTTAGTTGTGTTAAATTCAAACAGTTATCTCCCATTGGATAATGTTTAAACCCAGTAAAGCTGAAATCTTATAGGTAAAATTCATTGCTGAGAAGTGCAAATGTGCAGCATCTCATTGAAGGAATTTTTGTGGTTAGCTTCATTTGCCAGTAAATTTCCAAGATTTTAATAATCCAGAATTATATCCAACAATGTTAATATTTAATATGTATTTGTAGAAAAAAGAAACTTAGAAACATATTTTGCATATACCAGTAGTCCATGACAGCGAGGATAGTAATTTAAAAGTAATAAATATGATCTGCTTTTAGTCATGATCTCAGAATATACATTTGGCTTAAATTAGTGGCTTGTTGGCTTTATTAAATTTGTTTGTAATTATGCATGATAAGAAATACAACTTTGCTATTTAGAATACAATTGCTGCTGATTCAAGTTTTTAAGGCTAATTTTTTAGACTGTTTTGCCGCTGAGTTGAAATGATGAGAAATAGAGATTTTGTACATGTAACCACACTGTTGTTGTCCTCTTAAGTTTGCACTCTTTTCTAGTATTTGTTCCCCTTTCTTTAAATCGCAATTTCTTTTCTAATTAATGTGAAGTTTAGTTTTTTTTTTATTAATATTATTAATCTGAATGTTTCAGACTTTTCCTTTGTGAACACTGCCCCCACACCTTTGTACGCAAGGATCATCTCAGACGACATTACTCAGTTAGTCACAAAAAGGAGCTTTATGAGCTGCAGTTAAAGTCTAACCCCTTTGGATGCCATGTTTGCTTCCAGGTGTTTAAGAAACAAGAGTACCTGGACTATCACAACAAAACTGTGCACCCTGATGGCGTGGACAAAGTTGAACAGAAAAAAGTGAAAGAGAAAGTAGTTAAAATTTCTCATAATGAGACCGCAGAAGTTTTCATTGTTCCCAAATCAACTAAGTCATTAGTCCAGGGCTCAGTAGGAAGACAGACGCTATTGTTGAAACAGCAGGTGATTGGTCAGCAAGCAAGTGCTAATAATCAAATAGAAAGTCATCCTGGGCAGCCACTTCAGCTTGCCCCACAGCAGCCGAACCAATCGTTACCTACTAGTGAGCCACAATCCCAAGATTCAGAGCCGTACCCTGTTAGTGTCATCAAAATACGCCAGCCTAACAAGCAGAACATCATCGCCAGTGCACAGCCTGCCTCTATCTTCTACCCATCAACGCTGCAGACGGTCACTTCACAGAGCTCGCTGTATGACACATTAGGAGGGGAGGTGATCACCACTAGCAAAACTGTGCCATTCCGTGTGCACAACCAGCTGCTGAGCCAGGTGCAGCTTCAAGCTCCCACCAGCTCACACATACAGCTGGAGAATCAACAACTCCAGCAGCAGCAGCAAGATCAACTGCATCAGCACATTCAAAACGACCAGCAGCCACAGATGACGCCCAGCCAGCAGCATCCTCTCCTTCAGCAACAGCTGCAGCAGGTTCAGCAGTACAACTGTTCCAATGTCAGCAACACAGTTCAGATGCAGCTGCAGAACCTCCTTCTGCCCCAGCAGTTCTCTGTTCAGCACCAACACACCCAGCAAGGGCTTTCTCAGCAAGTGGGACTCATCCAGGGCATCAAGATGTCTGAACTCCAGAGTGCTCCCAACACAAACATATTGATCGCGGTTGATGGCCAGAACCTGATTAACTTTCAAGGCCTCAGCCTTGCGAAACCGGTTCAGCACATGATCTTCAAAGATAACTCAAATGGCGGCAAACAGCTGATGCAGCATGTGATCCCAACACAACAACCAGAGCCAGATTTAAAATCAGATAACAGCTGTTTAATTTCCTGTAATGGCCAGATCTTTAGGGCCACTTTAGACAGCTCCACCATATCCCAAATTTTGAACAACTCTGCAGGAATTTCAGATCTAAAGGCAGTTCAAGTCATTGATGATGAGACCAGTCGAGTCATTGGTCAGATGAGCAATAATTTTATTTCAGGGCACGGCATTATGAAATCTATGTCCCAGAATTTACAAATTCAGAATGACGTTCTTGTCGGCCAGCACTCTCTTCAAGACCAGCAGCAGGATCAGCTTCAGACACATCTACAAAACCAGCTGCTGCAGCAACAACACCAACAAACCCAGAGCCATCTCCAGCAGCAACAGATACTGGACAAGCCTGACCACCAGGACCTGCCCAGCTTCTCCGTGACGTGGCCAGATAACCTGGATTTCAAACCTGTGGGGGAGATGATGATACCCAACGATGTCTCGTCATCCGCTTCTCTCGACAGCCTGACCTTATCCGCCGGTGGATGCTGGATTCTCCAGCAACAGCAACAGGCAATAGACCAGCAACAGATTCAGCATCTCCAAGTACAAGGCCAGCAGCTGCAAAGCCTTCCACTGTTTACCTTGTCATCTTCCGCCGGAACAACTCCAGACTCATGAAGATTGTAACATTAAAACCAGACAATGTTGGGTACATTTTTAAACCAGTGATTATTTTATTTTTTAAAAGCTCAAAAGAACAAAGGGTTTGAATGACTCAAGATGTTGTCTTTTGATAAATTAGAATATTTTTTTTGTAATATCATCCTGTACCTGTTATTAGGAATATTACTGACTGAATAAAATTTTTTCTTTCATGTCATGGTCACAGAAAAAATGATGAAACAACATTTCAGTAAGAGCTAAACAAAAAACATATTTTAAATCGATTGCATACATTTCTTCCCTTGTTGGTATTGGTTATTTCCACTTATGTTTACTTTTTAGAGCATTTTCAAAAAAAAATGCTCTATTGTCCCCGTTTTGTCTGTCTGTCTGTCTGTCATCACCCTAGATCTCAAGAACCATAAGTCCTAGACCCATGATGTATATATCATTTTGTAGGTCTTGGCCTGCCATGTGTGCAGCAAAAGTTCATTTTGCGATCTGACCTCTGAGGGCCGTAAAAGGGGGCTTATAAAGTACCGTTTTTTACTATATAAGCTATATTAATAAAGGAGCGCCCTATATCTCAGCAACCATAAGTCCTAGACCCATGATGTATATATCATTTTGTAGGTCTTGGCCTGCCATGTGTATATCAAAAGTTCATTTCGCGATAGGACCTCTGAGGGCCAGGCTTCAGGGCTCCGAAGGGGCTTATATATTATATATATAGCCCCATTCTACACCTTGTACGTTCAATAACCCGTTCATTTGGTGCGAAATACTGCAGCACGTAGTTTCACCAAGATTTATTAAGAAACTCATCAAATGAAATAGTAAGCTTGTGATCTGAGTTTAATTGAAAGTATCAGAGCTATGCAACAATTGACGGAGTTTTCGGACGATTAAATGACTACAATTTCGAATGTTTTCAATTATGAGTCCTATTTCAGTAACCACAAACCACTTGTAGTTAGATTTAAGAGAAAATAATTTTTTTTTCAAATATAAAGAAACGTCTTTATAATATTTTTTTTACAGATATATGCATTACACAATTGAATTTATAAACTTTTCCAAACTTTACAAATATTTACTGAAAGCTAACAAACGTACTGATACATAACATGAAAATGCGCTAGCACGTCCTGTGTCCAGAATGGAACAGGCTTAATTGCTTGTTTTCTCTGTGGTCGTTATCATGTATCATGCTTGGGGGGCCATTCACATATTATATAACGGCGAAGAGGGAGGGGGTGGTTGCAAATTTCTTATTTTAGTAATAGGGGAGGTTTTGTGTTAAATAATGTTATATGGGGGGGGGGAGGATAAAAAATTGACATTTTTTACATTATATAATATGTGAACGGCCCCTTGCCATACAAATATGTTATTATGCAGTTTCTATTGTGAACTTCAACCCCGAGAGATCTGGGTGCTTTATTGAACAACTGCTTCATGATTCCTTGACAGAGTACTAAACTATTCATATGGTTGCTTTTGTTAATGATGAATTTAATATTTCATAGACTTTTTTTTAAAATTGTTTTTGTTTTTTTCATGAAGCAATTTTCAAAAAAAGGTGGGAAATAATAGAGTTGAAAGGTCACATATATTGATTAATATTTGCCAGGACTTCGTATAAATAATAGTTAGAGATTGTATCTATACAGATGGTATCTATATAGATGATATCTATACAGATGATCTCTATACTTATAAGACGCATTTGTTGTCTGTCTGTCTGTCTATATTAAAGTAATCTCGACGGCGCCATAGATAAAATTCCTCTGTGACGTCATTTCCCAATGATACATTTTTAAAAGAGGGGTAACTTCCGGAAACTCCAATTGTAAACATGGTGAAATCAATAGTCATATCTATTTACCTATCGTTTTATGTATTCGGAAGATTAAAATTAAAGGTGCACTTTAATAAACCGAAATACGTTAATTAAAATGTTTCTGTGACATTATTAACATTATTAATACAATCTCAATGCGTAGTTTAATTATAATTAATTATTTTTGTATTTTACTATATTAAAGTATTCACGGTATGGGATCGCCTTCACTGTAAATAAAAATCGCGCACCAAGTGAATGTGTAATTGAACGGACGGAGAAGAAAGGGTTAGGGACGGAAAAGAAAAATATTGTTGTTTTTTTTCATGCTGCAAGTACCCGGCTTTGCCCGGGATTAAAATAAGGTTTTCTGTTTATTTAAGAAGCGTAATTTGATGTTTAATTGTACAGAGAGAGGGAGGGGGAGAGAGATAAAGAGATAGGGAGGGAGAGGGAAGGAGGGGGCAGAGAGGGGGAGAGAAGGAGGGAGGGAGAGAGGTGGTAGGGAGGAAGATAAAGGGGGAGGGAGGGAGAGAGGGGGTAGGGAGAAAACAAAAGGTAAATAGAAAACCTTATTTTAAACCCGGGCAAAGCCGGGTACCGGGTATATATATATACAGATGGTATCTATACAGATGGTATCTATACATATGTTATCTAAAAAGATGATATCTATACAGATGGTATCTATACTTATGTTATCTAAAAAGATGGTATCTATACAGATGCTATCTATATTCCTCACAGAAACATGATGGGACACTTTGAGTGTTTTCAGTAAATACCTATCATTAGACCTCTATGCAGTAGCTTAGGAAGGATACTGAGGGATGTGCAGCCGCACTGGGTGCAAAAATTGGTGTGCAGCACACAGTTAAATTTGGCTTAAAGTCTATAAAAATGACATGTAAAGCAGCTGTTTTGATATCTGCCTACATATTTCACCCCCTCCCCTCCCATTTTGTGAGATTTAGTTTGTGCTTGTTCTAACTTCTGGATTAAAAATAATACATTTTTTTTTAAGTGCAATATTTTTGAAATACTATTGTTGAATGAAAGTAACTATGCCTGTAAAATGTTTGTGTTCAACCACTGGCGGCGGAGCAGGGGGGGGCAGGAGGGGCAGCGCCCCCCTAAAACTTTTATGGGGTGGCGGTACCCCCCCTTGAATTTCCAGTCTGCCCCCCCCTAAAATTTAAACTTTTTTAACTTTGTAATTCATTTTAGTTTATATGTATCATTTTCATTTTCTTAATTCATTTGATATATTTCTTAAATTTAATATTTGAAAGAAATTATAATTAATTGACATTTTACAGTAATCACATTATTGAGAGTTGTTGTGGCATATTTTAAAACTAGTTGCAAGTACCCGGCTTTGCCCGGGTTTAAAATAAGGTTTTCTGTTTATTTAAGAAGCGTAATTTGACGTTTAATTAAGATTTAAAATAAGACGCGTAAAAGAGGGTTTATTTGCATGCAATAAAAGGGTACATTTATCTTAAAGCAATGTGATACACAACATTTTTGGCAGTTCCTCTCTCCCGCTCTCCCTCCCCCCTTTCTCTCCATCCCTCCCTTCCTCCCCCCTCTCTCTCCCTCCCTCTCTCCCTCCCTCTTTCCCTCCTTCTCTCTCTCTCTCTCTCTCTCTCTCTCTCTCTCTCAGGCATGACTGTAGCCAAAGATGACAATTCCTATGGATGAAGGAATGGAATGTAATAATGTAGTAAGTAATGTGATATTTGGTTCCCCGTACCGATCATATTTATAGTACGTTAGCTAGGTGGGAGAGAAGCTAGTAAAACCTGAAATCAGGGTAAAAGTTTGCCAATTGTCATGTCTTTGATAAACAAAATAATTAATTACAATTAAAGTACCCATTGAGATGGAACGAAACCTGTTTAAGAACATTCCCCATGTAATTTTGTGTACGTGTACCCAGTGGCGCAACCAGCAAAAAATGCTGGGGGGGGGGGGCTCACATATTGAAAAAAGACAGTTTGACAGTCTTTTTTGTAACTTTATAACGTAAATTATGTATTGATGATTTGACCTGGGGGGGTGGCTCAAGCCCCCCCCCCTGGTTGCGCCACTGCGTGTATCAAATTTCACGTTATTTGGTTGTCTGGATCTTGAGTTTTAAGGGAACAGACAGACAGATAGCAAATGCGTCTTATAAGTATAGTGAAGTATTGCCATCTACCGAATGACGGCAAATGTAATTTTTAAAGACAATACAATTATTTATTATCTTTTCATAAATTACTTTTTGTTTATTGAGTTTACCGTTTCCGGTTTCAGTTTCATGTTCATCATTATTCATGATAATTATCAGTAATTTTCTGATATAATTTCACTATTAAATTTGTAAACAAACTGACATTACGAATCAGTTGACGACAGAAGTGCTCAATGTTCATTTTTATTTTTTTTAATATATTATTTTTAAATAATATCGATTAAATACTTGCTACAGAATTAATATATTCTATTATAGAATTAAGGGGGTAAAATTTGTCTTTCGGTCACATTTTGTCTTGCCCCCCCCTTATATTTTCAAGGGGGGCGGCGCCCTCCCCCCCTTGAATTTTGGCTTGCCCCCCCCCCCCTTAAAACATCTGATATTTCGGATTGATTATTCGTTCATCATGTTGAAAATTTGAATAGCTTAATAATTTAAATATCAAAAAGTAATTTAGCAATTTTTGTCCATAACCTTGATGGATGAAAGTCTTACAACTGTTTTATTATATTTTTTTTAATCATTATTCATTCACTCATTTTGCAACAAATACACTTTGTTTCACTAATGCAAATAAACGGTTTTTATTTGAAATTCTTTTTTTTTTCACCCAATAGTTGAGTTGTTTGCTAAATGATATTGTGTGGAGACGGTGGTAAATAAATAGATGAAAACATAAAGTCATTGCATTCCTGTCTTCCTGTTATATAAAACATTGAATATACATTTGAATGGCTATCATGACCAGGCAGTAGTCTCCTCTGACAATGACAGTGTTCAATAAAAGTTTCCAAGTAAATTTTGTAAGCTAAGAATATCCAGCAGAACACCTCAACCTTTTCTATGTGGGTATTGTTTTGGTCAGTGTGGCACTACGAGGTGTTTGGGTAAGGGAGAGGGGTGGGGAGTTGGGGCTAGGCAGAGATTTGAGAGATTTGTTTCATAGACCTAGGTCAGTGGTCGGCAAACTTTTTAGCCAAAGAGCCAAATATGAACATTACAACAATTTAAAAAAAAAATACTGGGAGCCAACTCTGCTTGTTTAGTAAACTTTTATTACACTAAATAAATAGTACACTAAATAAAACTAAATGCCAGAGCCGCACTTAAAGAGCCACATGCGGCTCCGGAGTCGCACTTTGCCGACCACTGACCTAGGTAAAGGTGCCAATCTTTGTGCACAAGATCTAACAGAAATTGAAACTGGAAATGGCTCTTTTTCGTCACTGGCAGCCTTGGACTGTAACCTACCCTATACGGGAAGTTCTGCCTTCAAGTTCCATTTCATCACATTAAGTCCGTGACTACAGAGCCGGCCCTGACGTTAATGACACCTTGACCTATTGAATTTAGTCTCCCCCTCCCCTCGTTTTAAGTAGGGTCCAATATTATAAAATCTAATAATTGTCATCTTTGCTTGTTTCTTCCATTCTTTTATTTTCTCTGAGTATCCAGTATCTTAACGCCGGCACTGAATTCATTCCTAGATGCAACTATCGTTTGGGCATCTGTATTTTTTAATGTGCTTTGTTTTGGTAACTTTAAAAAAAAAATTGTTGGATATACAGATGCATGATATTATACTTGACAATTTGAGCCGTTCATATTTGCGGTATGGCAGGGCCGGCCTTACGAATTGCGGGGCCCCATTTAACGGATGCTTGAGAGGCCCTTTCTTTTTAATTTTTTTTTACAATAACAACTCTTGGCCTGCCAGGCGCGGGGCCCAATTTAGAGCAATCGGCCTAAGGATGGCCCTAGCGGTATGGGTTAGAATTCAGTAGCTAATTGAAATCAAATTAGATAGACTTGAGAGTTATTATTTGTTTTTTTTTTTCAAACCAGAACCAACGGTGTTTGGAACTACAGATTCCTAAGCTCTGTTATTTTTTTTATCCCTAGACCAACCAGTCAGAGAAGTGAAATGATGGGTTCGGTGAACAATGGGAGATAATACTTCCGCCAAGATTATGTTGCAACTGCTGGACTGGACTACAAAACACCGTAATCAATAATGCAGCAGCGGTGTTTAATGGCTGCTGCACTCCCGATTTCATTTGAACAAGAAGGGAGAGTTGGTTGGCTGGAAAATGGTGACTTGAGGGAGGGAGCAAGAGGATGGAGGAGAAGGAGGAGGGGGGCATTGTTGGAAAAGGAGAGTTGGAGTCAGAGACAGAAAAAATAAAAAAAAAGAATTACATGAGGAAAAAAAAACAGAGGGAGTGTACAGAGAGAATCAGACACATTTTTTTATTTTCAAATTCTGGTGTGTTTTCCTCAAAATTTCTAGTTTGTCCTTTGGGAATGGAATGCTGGCCATCTTACCCGTTCATTTCTGCTTGGCAAATACGGAATTCTGGATAGTTTCAATTCAGCCTACACGATGTTTTTTTTTTGTTCGTACCCCCCTTCCTTTCCCCACTCTTTTACAATGTAAATGTGTAAAATATTTGCACACGACAGACGAGCGCTGTACGGGTCAACATTAGAATTTTAAAACTACACCGTACAACAGTGCGCACCGTTAAATTATTAGCATTTTACTTTCATTATTGAGTTCGGCTGGGGAAGGAGGGGGGGGGGCTGGTCTAAAGATAGACATGATTAGTATGATGTAGACATAGTTAGTATGATGTAGACATAGTTAGTATGATGTAGACATAGTTAGTATGATGTAGACATAGTTAGTATGATGTAGACATAGTTAGTATGATGTAGACATAGTTAGTATGATGTAGACATAGTTAGTATGATGTTTAATTTAACTGTAATTAAAAATAAAGGATTTGGGGTGGGGGGGGATGAAGATGAGGGGATAGCTATGGTGAGTATGAGGTTTTATACAGTGGCATAGTATAAGGGTGCGCTGAGCCCGTGGCGCATGACTTTGGGGACCCCTCATTGGTCCCCATCAAAAATTTTTCTCTGACACCGATGAAATTATGGATTGTTGCGGGCTGGATCTGATGATTATTGGTTGCCAGCATGCCACAGTGGCCCACTCTGTTGCCAGCATGTCACAGTGGCCCACTCTGTTGCCAGCATGTCACAGTGGCCCACTCTGTTGCCAGCATGCCACAGTGGCCCACTCTGTTGCCAGCATGCCACAGTGGCCCACTCTGTTGCCAGCATGTCACAGTGGCCCACTCTGTTGCCAGCATGTCACAGTGGCCCACTCTGTTGCCAGCATGTCACAGTGGCCCACTCTGTTGCCAGCATGCCACAGTGGCCCACTCTGTTGCCAGCTTGTCACAGTGTTCCACTCTATAATACTTGAATCTTTATTTCATTTAAATTAACAAATGAAAATAGTGGTGTGTGTGTGTGAGGGGGGACAACGTTTACGGTCACAACGACCCACAGGTCATTGGCCAAGATGAATAAATGGCCAGTCCGCAAAGAGAGATCAAGGTAAGGCGGAAGCGTGTAAATCGCTTTGGGGGGGGGGGACTTTGACATCTCAATGATGTTCGGGACCATTTCCTCCCCCATTTTATAAGCTGTGTGACTAGATAAGTTTTAAGAATTGGTTGTTTTTTTTTTGTCTTTTCGATCAGAATGATATTGTCAAGTTAAGTGGTGCATGGGACGGATCATCACCAATGTTGGTGACAGTGCTCGATTTAAAGAAAAAACCAGTGCCGGGGATGAACAAAAATTTCTGCAGAGCCGAGGATAAATGTCTATGATTTCATCCCCGGCTGGGATATATTAGCTAAAGCAGAGCCGGGGATGATAGGTCTCAGTGTCGGGGATATCCTCGGCATCCCCGGCGGTAAATCGAGCCCTGGTTGGTGAAGTTCTTTGGTTTTTTTTTTCAATGAAAATCTAAACTGGATTTGGGGAAACAAGGGTGGAATGTTCTTTTCCTTAATCCATTGAATAAAATCACTGGGTGGGGGGGGGAGGGGGAAGAACGGCAGATGAAGTGTACAATGCATCTTTTTATGTGGCTTAGGTGGCTTAGACTGGTTGTGTGGATAGCTTTCCCAGCTAATGTCAGGTACCCGGTATATATTTAATAGATGGGGAGGGGCAACTTCACCAAGACCTGATCAAAACAAAATCCCAGGTCTTTCTCGTCGGGGTTCGAACACAAGATCTTCTGGTGGACAATCGAGCGGTCTACACACGATCTTCCGTCCCCTGCTGTGTGTGAAAGGAATATGTTCATGTTGCATGAACAACGACTGCCGTGCAGATAGTTGTAACTAAAATATTGTCTTGACTTTTGCCAATAAGAGCTCCAGATTTATCCTAAGTAAGTCAGGTTCGCCAATCTCTTAAGAGAATACAACGGTACCTGCTTGTCTGAGAAAGTTATCTGCTCTTTAAATTCACATGTCTGTCATGCAAGCGAAATATTCTTTAGCTCTGAAAAATTGAAATATAATATCAAATGGGGAAAAAAATACAATTCCTTTTGAACTAACTTGGAGTTTGAAACAAACAAACACGATACTCAAACACAAAATTTAGACCTAATTAATATGTTCTAATTCGTATCAATCGAAAAACAAAAATTGATCCATCTACCATTGTTCATTGCTTTTTTTTTTAATCTCCCCTCCCCTCTTTTTTTTCCAAGCGTCTACACCATGTTCCTATGACGTCATTCACTCTCCAGTTTACAGCTTTTACATTCTCCATCACTATGCAGAATTGTGTAACTCTATAACCCAGCGCCCTCAAACATCGACCACATACTAACGTGTGGATAGTCGCTTGCCTTGTCTTGTAATCTCTCACACAGAAGATGCTGTGTCAATAGTCGCCTACCATCTCCCGCTTCCCCCCCCACCCCCATGGTCACATGGAAATGGAAGATAAAGCCCCCCCCCCACCCCCTCTATAGATAAAGAACAAGGAAATCAATCGTCCGAAGAGTCTACAGCTGTAAGACCGAAACATAAAAAAACAAAAATGAAATCCGTTCGGTCAGATTTTTCTCATTCAAGTTGAGTTGGTTCTTAGTTTATAGTAGTGCTTAGTTCTGGAAAAAAAAAGGAAAGTGTTTTCTGACCATTGTCAAGGTGATTCGCCTGCTCAGGATGGTACTTACGTACAGTGTGCTTTGGGTTTATTTCCCAGTAATATTACCCAATTCCTCAAACAAAAACTTTCTTATAGCTCACGGATGTTAATAAATAAATTTAAAAAAAAAAAAAGTTTTTTAAAGGGATGTTTCTACACCAACGTCATAGACCAGGAGCCATTGATGACGTAGTGACCGTAAGATGATGCGATAGCTCAAGGGTTCCTAGACCGCGATTCAGCATGACGCCCGCCAACTAGTTTGGACGTGCCCGGCGATGCATGCCGACGAAACGAAGTTCACGCATATGTGTGAAGTTAAGGGTCACATCGACCCAATTAAATTATTACCACGCAATAATTGTAGCCCACTGCACGGACAGAACTGCCAGATGTACCCTCGGGCAGTGGCGTAGGAAGGGTAATGGGGTTGTGCGCCCGCACAGGGCGCCGAAATAGGAAAACGGGGCGCCGAAAGAGCGCTATGAAATATATATTTATATATATATATTGCGAGGTCCGCGGGAATAAAGCTTGAGAATTTAGTGGGTCCATGAGATTAGAAAAGTGGATGACCGCTGGTTTGTAAGGATGGTTCTATATTTCCTTGTGTATATCGCCAGTCATAGTCCCGGATGCATCACGGAGATTGACGCAGTACGTATCGTGAGTCGTCTGCTGCGTGGCATGTATGTCTAAGTCATTTGGCTACACGATACGGGCTCATGACGTCATCACCGTGGACCAGCCTTAGTTGGTGTAAAACATAACAGGGTGTAAAACATAGCAGAGTGTAAAACACAACATAGTGTAAAAGAAAATTAATGCTAACACCCGAAGTATAGCAACACTGATCTGACGTCATTCTCTATTCTTTTCACCGATCGCTAAGGAAAGAAAAAAAATGATCATTCATAAACTCATCTGTACCCACATTGTCAAAACATTCTTCGCCGCCTCTGATCAGTGGCAGAAAGCAGTACGGGAAGTACCGTAGTCACATGGGACACTGCTGTTATTGATCGCCATCTTGATGCTGAAACTCAAAAAGTTTTCCCCGGACATTCGCAGTAACAAAAAGTAGAATTGATTTATCAAATAAAATAAAAAGTAACAACTGGGGTGGGGCATGCAGTGGGAAGAGAAATTATTTATTGATCAAATGTTTACATTGTATATTGGAGACAAACAAGGATATAACTTGGATGATTGTATTCATTTCTTTCATCACTATCTATCTATCTAATTTATCTATCTATCTATCTATCTATCTATCTATCTATCTATCTATCTATCTATCTATCTATCTATCTATCTATCTATCTATCTATCTATCTATCTATCTATCTATCTATCTATCTATCTATCTATCTATCTATCTATCTATCTATCTATCTATCTATCTATCTATCTATCTATCTATCTATCTATCTATCTATCTATCTATCTATCTATCTATCTATCTATCTGTCTGTCTGTCTGTCTATTTATCTATTTATCTATTTATCTAATCTATCTAATCTAATCTATCAATCTGTGTGCCTGCCTCTCTGCTAGTCTCTCTCTCTATATATATATTTATATATACAAGGCCGTAGCGGGAGGGGGGGGGCTGCAGCTGCCCTCCCCTAAATTAATTCTAAAAATCAAATTCTATTATAAAGTATACTTCTTTATCATTGTGTTCCAATTTTTTCTTATATAACAGCCCCCCCCCCAAACAAAATTCTGGCTACGGCCTTGTATATATATATATAATCGTCTCTCGGACAGTATCATTCTTTTTTACCTTGATCTATACAGGCCTCCCCTTCTACCTGTCTTTCAGCTTCTTCAAAAGTCCCATCTACTAATTCATTAAAAAAATTTGTTCAAAATATCCACAGTAACTAAACGTATATTTTTAGAAACATATGCCAACACACACATAAGACATTCATTTACAAAAAGTATACAAACCTTTTATAATTAATATTTTTAATTTTTTAATAAAACTAACCTTAGAGAAACGAAAAAAAAATTATCTGTCGGTATTTATCTCCTAATGGTCAAATTGTAGGTAAAAAATGACTTGAGTGTTTAACGCATACAACTAAGTACGAAAAAACATTTTTGCAATGTTATATAATAATAATACTATACTATACTATACTAGTACTTTCAAATAAATGTATGACAATATAGAGACATAGTGTAAGCCTGTAAGGAATGGATTTCTTGTGATCTACATAGCGGCAAATTGGTTCACAACCCTAAACTTCACCAAGTCCACCCCATAAAATGTCCGAGCAAACTTGAGATGTAACACATGTGGGTGTCTGAATCTCAATCTATTAAAAACAATTGTCTCTGTGTGTGTGTGTGTGTGCTAGTTAGTGTGCATGTGTGAATGTTTAAGAGCTTGTGTATAGACATACATGCTGAGGGGTGTGTTATCATCTCTCGAACATTATAGAAAACTATTTCTATCAGATAATCTCCCCTTATCTCAATCTCCATTAAACAATAAATTGATATTTGTGCCCCCCCCCCCTTTTTCCTCTACCCCCTGCCGCCCCCCCCCCCAAACTTCTTCTCCTGCGTGAGAATTGATGATCTATGAGAGACCTTGACCCTGCATCTGCTCCATGTAAAAGAATTGTTCTTAAAATAAAAAAAAAGATTAAATTCTTATTTTGTAAAAAAGAAACGGACATTTTAACAGCGAAATAAATTGTCATACAGCCAGCAATAAGGTTCTTCATTAGAAAAATAAAAATAAAAAAAAAAGAACTAAAAAAAAACACACATTGTACATGAATGATTTCTTTTCATCGCTTTCAGTATTGATCGATATTTTCCCCAGTTATATTTTTCCATGTTAAAATGTGATTGGATGAAAGTAATGACATTAAATACTCTTAGCGAAAAATCTGACATCTTTATACAAATACAATGCATTTTGAGACAATTGAATATAAACATGATACATAGATAGAAACATTTATAGATAGACTTATAGATACGTACTATTGTTTACATGCCTGTCAGGGCGAGTTGTTTGTCCCCTGTTGATCCTATGTGTCACCTAGGGGAAACGTTATTCATACAAACCATAAGCCTAGGGTGCGAAGGCCATGGAGGCACCACGGAAGACATTGGCAGACGACTGAAATCGGTGGGATTTGAACACGTGGCATACAGCATACAGACCTAGTTCACAACCAGAGCAATACCGAGTCACCTGTATTAAGATTTAAGAAAAATAGTTTGATGCATAGACAGTAATATGCAGATCAATAGACACATATATTTAAACAGAAAGATATAAATATAGAGTGATATGGATATATATATATATATATATATATATATATATATATATAAATATAGAAAAAAGAGAGACTGGTTTAGGCTGTGATATGATAACAAGTTACTTGGCCACGACAAACCTGTATGCGGTGCATATTGGAACTTTAAATTATTATTTCTCTGAAAATTTTAAAATATATTTACATTTACGATGCAATTAAAAGCAAATATTAGAATAAAAACACAAATATCTGGCTATCACTTTTTGGTCAACCATTGTCATCTGCTGAGCCTGGCATAAATCATACACGTACGAAAATACAGATACTGCGGATACTCACACATACCAAAAATCTCTCTCTCTCTCTCTCTCCCTTCACTACCCTCTCTCATTATACACATACACACACACACAAACACATTCAAAGAATAAACCACACACTAACACATTCAAAGAATAAACCACACACAAACGCATTCAAAGAATAAACCACACACAAACACATCCAAAGAATAAACCACACACAAACACATCCAAAGAATAACCACACACAAACACATTCAAAGAATAAACCACACCAGAGTATATAGAAAAGAAAAATGAAAAATACTCCACCATTTTACACACACACACACACAAATATACAAACCACCGACTCTACTCCCAGCCCCACGCCAAACATAGCCCTTCCCCCCCTCCCCACCCACACTTTTTCTCCCTGTGAGGAAATATTTGGATCGTGACGTGCAAGACACGAGGATGAAGTGAGTTCCATGCACAAGTTGGGGCAAATCAATAACTTTCTCCATAATGACGTGCCAAGGGTTGGGGGGGGGTAGGGAGGGGACGGGAATGTATGGGGGGGGGGGCAAGACAACTTGATAGGGAGGGGTGAAGGTGGGGTGGGAGAGGAAAGGCGGAGGAGGGAGGTAAGGAAATAAGTAACAGAATAAGATATAAACAAGCGATATATATATATATATATATATATATATATATATATATATATATATATATATACATATATAGAAACGTGTGGATTCCAACCAACCTATTTTTTGTATAGCCTAAACATTTTAATATCAATCGTAATTTCAATATATATATATATATATATATATATATATATATATATATATGTAAATATATATATATATAAATATATATATATGACGTCTAAAGCTTGTTATTTTGAAGTTCCGTTAAAACAAAACAAAACAACTAAGCTAGCTGCACACTTCATTTTGTTCGATGCAGTTGGTTGGGGGCCGGTCCTAAATCACAGGACTTAAGTGGTCAGTCTGGCTGGATGCCAAGGCGGCACACATAGACAGCACAGAAAAGCGATACCACCTAGCCTAAAAAGTATAACCCCCACCCCCTATTGTTATGTAAAACAATGAACAAAAACCACAACAACATCAACAACGCGCTAGACATTCCCACTCCAAAGCTAATTAATTTTCTGGGAGAAAGATACTCTGAAAATTTTAAGTTGATTTAAAGTTGGGGAGAAGGAGAGAGGGGAGAGAGAGAGAGAGAGAGAGAGAGAGAGAGAGAGAGAGAGAGAGAGAGAGAGAGAGAGAGTCTGTTTGAGATATCACTACTGTACAGGCCTCCCCGTAAAATAGTCTGAATCGTCCATCCTTCATTTTTTTTTAAATCTCTATTACCTGCCATCAGTTTGGTTTGGTTATTCGGTTCGCAATTATCTGGTCACCACACTTTCGGATAGTAAACAATATTTATCGCAATAAAATGAATGATTATAGATTGTTTGAGTAATAATATATATATATATATATATATATATATATATTTATATATATATATATATAATAAAAATAAAAATCAGAACAATGCGAAGCGAAATATTGCTATGACCAAAATACCACACAGAACATTTCAAAGACCAAAGCACTTAACAAATAAAAAATTCTAAATTTTAATTCTCAAAATTTGACAGTGACATCTGCTCGAGATGCTCCAACCCATATTTTTTCTCTCCCCTTTTATTTTGCTTGTGTGTTTTTTACATCAACATTCATTTCACTTGTTTCGATCAAGGCCAAAAGATTTGTTTGCATAATTAATACAACAGTATTCCAGTTTAAAATACAATCATGAAAAAAAATCGGATGTGCCCGAAACCAAAAATAACCTAGCCTACCGATCAAGTCTAAGGGGATATAGCTCTATGCAAAAGTTTTGCAGGGTACAACTAGTTTTTGTAGATGTATAGCACTTTGACGGAAATATATACAGAACATGTGTAAACACACCATGACATAAACTCATGACAATACACAGCTACACCTATGAAGAAGTAATAAGTCAACTTACCTTGTGTTCTATAGTACTAATTCATGTACTACCACAGAGCTGCAGCAAGGCAGGGGGCCCCTGAAAAATCTTTCAGGGGACCAGAGAATCAGGTACACCGTCGCCATGGAGTTTTCTTTTTAATCTACATTTCTGAAGATAAACTGCCCCATTTAAAGGGAGCTGAAGTTGTCAGTTAGTAAAGAGCATTTGGCGAAACTAGGGAGTGGTGTAACGACATATCACCAGTTTAGTATTTTATTTTCTGCAAGGGAATTGGTTGGCTTTTTTTTAATAGTTTGCTAGTTTCAATAGTCTGCTGGTTTCAATAGTCTGCTGGTTTCAATAGTCTGCTGGTTTCAATAGTCTGCTGGTTTCAATAGTCTTCTGGTTTCAATAGTCTGCTGGTTTCAATAGTCTGCTGGTTTCAATAGTCTGCTAGTTTCAATAGTCTGCTAGTTTCAATAGTCTGCTGGTTTCAATAGTCTGCTAGTTTCAATAGTCTGCTGGTTTCAATAGTCTGCTGGTTTCAATAGTCTGCTGGTTTCAATAGTCTGCTGGTTTCAATAGTCTGCTGGTTTCAATAGTCTGCTAGTTTCAATAGCCTGCTAGTTTTGCTACTGGGTCTGGACCCCCCCCCCACCCCCAACTAACATATTCTGAATATGGTATAATACGGTAAACATTTTAAATACATGTGTCAAGGACTAAAAAAACATCAAAACATAAGGTTAGTAATGTTTCCACGTCTTTCACAAAACTACGGTCATTGTTGTACGGTAAGCTTACTTTAATTTATCGCTCCAATCAGGGGCGTTCTCATGGCAAACTAGGCAGCCTCCTAGGACCCCCCCCCTGCCAAGGGGGGGGCTCCTTACATTTCTGTTACATATGTTGCTAATACGGCCCGGATAAGTAATGTTGTCTAGAGCACCCAAAATATCTCTGGAATTCTCTGACTTGCCCCCCCCCCCCAAGACAAAAAAAAAAACAAACGACCCTGGCTTTTATGTCATACTTTGGTTCAATCTCCGTGTTAGAAGGAAGTAATTGCAAGGTAACTGCAGATGTTGGATAGATACATATGTTCGATGGTCGGGCACTGCAGACTCATCTCAATCTTTTAACGGAGTAAAGATCAAATAATTCAATTTTTTTTCTTTAAAAAAAAATGTGGTAACAGGAAAACATGTTTCGGCCTCGGAGAGTTCATCAGGCCCGCCAACGGAACTTGCATTTGTTTGATTAAACATAAGCGATATCGACAATTTTTTTTTCAAATTATTGAAATTTTTTTAAATGAATTTGCGGCCCGCGCTTGTCACTCGTTGTTATCCGACTCGCTGTGAAAATAGTTTGCCGCCACCTGCGATTAGATATTAAGTGAGGCGGGTGACCCCCGAAAGAAGAGGTCACTAAGGGGGAGATTCTAAGCAATTAGGTGACTTGCAATTGATGACGCCACACAATGAAGGTGAGACCGATGTGTGAAAACACCAACCCACGTAAGATGTGCCGCTGAGGGGACATGTTCAGACATAGCAGAGCTACAATCATAATAACAAAACGTCCACAACATTCCCCAATCTTCCCCCAATCCGTCCGAGGTGTCTGTCTTAAGGAGTCTTAAATCACGGCCCGATGCGTAAACTCACGGGCGTTAAACTGTCTAATAGACGCCCCATTTTGTAGTTGTACGTCCAGATAAGCGAATGTAAGACGTACATGCAACGTCAGCTATTGAAGGGGGGTGTGGCCAGAGTTACGTAATAACTCAGCCATATTGGTTACAGGGTAAAAAAAAAAACAACAACTGGGGGAGAGGGGGGGTTGAGACAGGTCGCCAAAAGTGGAGACCGTAAAATAGAACATCCTCATCCCCCCCAAACATAACCTCTTTAGGTGATTTTGTGACTCACTTTGTTAAGTGTTTCCCCAGACGGGATGAGCCGAAATCTTTTTTTTTATTTTCCCGGGTATGAAAATAAAAACCACAACAAAAACATAACTTGTCAACTTACGTCACCAGTGGTTGGAGTCTATTCGTACATACATATGTGTAGTACTTTCATAGATTTTTTTTTTTATAAATAGCCACGTGGGCGGTACAATAGCCTCTTTAAGATTCAAGATTTAAAAAAAAAATCATATTTAATTTTCTGAAAAGAGTGACACGGGGGGGGGGGTAATGTGGGTTTTGGGGTGGGGGGGGGGAGTTGACGGTGAAAATACGCACACTCGTCTATAAAGATAACCCAGTGGAACTGTGAAGAGAGAAAAAAAAACTGTTTTAGCAGACCAGATGTTTATCTTTAGGTTACTTCAATTTAATTGGTTGGTGTCGTTATCTTGTCAAGTCAGGAATTATGATGGTGGTTGTGGGGAGGAGGGTGGGGTGGGTGGGGGGTGGTATGAGAGACTAAAATTCCGTCTCGTTGTAAGCCTGATAGGATTAGGCGCATGACGTAGATCCGGCCCGGTGATGTCAGTCGCGCCGGGAGCCCTTCGATGGTATATTCTAGGACATTTGTCCCACGCCCCCCCCACCCCACAGGAAAGAAGAAAGGAGTGACACAGTGTTAGTACCTGAAAAGTTTCTGCGTTTTTTGATCGTGGTGTTTAAACTTCAGATAATATTCTCCAAATGAAATGTATCTTTTGATTACGTTGAGGCTAAATTTTCTTCATATTGTTGCTGATTCGTCGTCACATCATTCACGTATTGTCTTCAATCTGTCGGTAATTGATAATCATACTGTTGGTACATCGTCTTCCTATTGATGGTATATTGTCTTCATTTGTCACTTAAATTGTCGTCTTATTTTCGCTTAATTGTCTTTATAATGTCGTTTAATTGTCAATACCATCTTAAGGATTATAGTTCAGTTACGTCATACCATCTTTAGACTATTCCCGAGCGGTGACATAACAGTCATTTAACTAACGATCATGGTAGATGCTCAACAGTCTTCACGTTTTCGAAAAAAATTGTCGCATTTTGTCCTTGAGTTTATATCCCCTTACCCCCCCCCCCCCCACCCCTTCCCCCATCAGCGATTCACTGTTTCTCTTAAACATGTTTTCCCCCCTATTTTTTTTTTCTTATTCTTCAGCCACCTTAGTAGAGTTGGAGTGGAGTTGATAAAATAAAGAAGGACCTGGCTGGATGACACTTTGTTAGGACAGACCGGAAGTTGATTGTCAGGCCATCCCGCCTCTCCTTGATCGGCACATCCGGTTCTAGAATTTAATCAGACGTAGCACGTGACGGAGCCGCAGAGTGGGGAATCATTAGCGAAAAATCAGCAAGAAGGAGGAACTAAAAGACGGAGGAAATAGCAGTATTCGGGACGTAATTAAAACCCGCACGATGTTGATTTGATTATTTATCTAAAGTTAGTATTTATCGGTAATTTAAGTTTGAACTATCCGTTATACAAACCATGTCGGAGACAACCATTTCCTAGGAACCATTGATTAAATATGTTTGGCCAGGGGAACCGCTTGTGC